>JAJOOS010012287.1:0-18517 GCA_029582725.1 Solanum chiquidenum
AATGTTTTCACATTTGAGCAAGAAAGGAAACTTTGTTTTCCAAAGAGCCTTTGAGCTAGATTTCAGAAAAGAGTAAATGCTTTCATAATTAAGCAAGAAGGGAAACTGAGATTTTCAAGATAGCCTTTGAGCTAAGTTTTGAGCAATTATCTCAAACCACATAAAGAAGTTATGTTTTTAAACATAAAGAGCTAGTATATTTTGGGATTAATATTGAGCACCGATATGGGGGAGAGTTCAGAAAACTACGAGCCACCATAAACCATGTAGCCATCATGGGTAGAAAATGGTCATACTTTTTAGATGATTCCTTTAGTGCTTTTTAGCATAGACTAGTGGATCCATTTAGTAGTTCAGGTTCTATACCCCCGGCAGGGTATATGACTACCCTGGCAGCGTGAGGCAAAACATTGTATCATCACGATAGCTCTTAAGTGATGGTTGTTGGTTGTAGAAACTCCCACAACAGTATTTTGTATTTTTATATACATCAGAAATACTTTGTATTTTCATATACAAACAGAGTAGAGTTGAAAACCATGTTTTAAAGTTTTTCTTTATACTGCATTTATTTACAATGCTTTATATTGAAATCAGTTGAGTTTAGTTAAGCCAGGTAAGTTCTTTAGTTCCTTTCAAACTGATGTCTTGTTTTAGATTTCCCCTCGCATACTCGTACATTCAATGTACTGATGTCATTTGGCCTGCATCTTATTATGATGCAGATGCAGGTAATCAGGATCAACATCCAGCGCCTCGTTGATCCAATTGAGCACTCAGAGTTAGTTGGTGAGCTTCCTAGCTTTCCGGAGTATCCTTTTTATTGTTTTTAGTATTGTAATTCATTAGGATGTTGTGGGTCTTGTCCCGACATCCATATCAGTTGTTTAGAGGTTTCATAGACAGAGTTAGTTGATGTTAGTTCATGAGTCTTTATTTACTTTTCAGTTAAGTTGAGACTTGAGTTGCCACTTTGGCGGTGAATGTTATTATAATACATTCTAAGTTATATTTTGAGCAGTTTAGTTTACTTGTTTTAAAAGTATTTATCTTGAGTAAAGTCTTCCGCTGAGTAAGTAAGTCAGGCCAATGGTTCGCTTGGGGCCAGCAATGGTTCTCGAGTGCCAGCCACGTTCGGGATGTAGGCTCGGGGAGTGACAAAAGACAATGAAGAGCTAGTGTGGAAAATCTCTGTAATAAGAAGGTTAGTAGTCCATTTTATTCGGTGTATCTGTGATGGTACTGTAATATATCTAGTCAAACTACTTCATAAATTTGTATTTTCTATTAAATAAAGATGAGTTGTTTACTGTCATGTACCTAAGCATGCTATTCAATATATATTTGAGTTCTTTCTGTCATGCTCTAGTGTGTTTCCTTCGGTGTATTTGAGATGATTCTGTCATATATCTGATCTTATTTCAACGAGATCGTTGTAGATCACAATTTATGAAATTACGGCGATCACAAATTTATCATCGATATAGTTAGCAATAATGAAGACACAGCGAACCCAAAGCACACATTTATCGATTCAAATTTCATTGAAAAGAATAAATATTGAATAATCAAATACATATATTAGATACATAACGAATTTCAAATATATGTATCTAGTATATAATTAATTCATCTAAGTCATGAAGTATGTGTTGAATACAGGTATGTGTAAAATATTTGATTGTTCATAATTTAAAAACACAAAAGATACCTCTAATGAAATTAGGTGCATGAATCAAATACTTACTTTAGATACATTAGTAAAAGAGCACGTATATACTTTTATTAGAATATTCAATAAAGTAACAACAAACTAGAGTGTGCGATACATAGTGTTTTCTAAACATGAAAAATTGAAAAGAAAATTCTCAAAATTTAGAATAATAAATTCAAATTTCAGGGAAAAAGTTGTTCACTTTGTTGTTGCTTGAAAATAAATGGAAGATATTAGAACTATTTTTGAATTTTTTAGAAGTTATTAAATTATATATACTCAAAAGTTATTAAAAGATTGATTTCCTCCTTAAATTAAGCATTTTAATTATTGTCCTTAATTAAACACACGTTTTAGTTTGTATCTAGCTTAAATTAAATGTATATCAAATATGTATATCTGAATGTGACAAATACAAGTATACGACACACCTATTTTGATAGAAAACGCATTATTAAAAACTATCATAAATGAAAATAAGTTAATCCTAAACTAATGAGATTTGTGGCGTTTATCCATAAAAAAGAAAACCAAACAAATGCATAGTGAACCAAAAAGGCTAGAATAAAAGATGAATAGGAAAAGCTCAATTATTTTGGCTGATGACACAAAGATAAAAAAGCAACACATGTGCTGATCAATTTGTCCAATAATGAAAAGTACACATACAAAGTAGATACATCTAATTACCTTAAAGCACATAAATCATCTAATTACCTTAAAGCACATAAATCATAAAATATCGAAAACACTTGTTTGGAAACAAACATATCGTTCAAGAGTTGTTATCCTAGCTAGCTTCTTATATATGAGTGACTTCAGATAAATATGTAACACTCTGATTATCATAAAATAAGACAAAGCACATTTATAATTAGTAGTACTACTTTAGGAGTCTTTTTTGCTAGAGTACCTTTCAAATATCTTAATTAACAACGAATGTAATGCAACCCCATAATCCTTTATATAGGATTAGAAATAAATCTACTAAGAGTACCAACGACATCTACAATATTCTCAAACATCCCATTGCTGAAGTAAAGTATTACTCTTTTTGTCCCAATTTATATGACTTACATTCGTTTTTAGTCAATCCAAAAAAGAATGACACAATTCTATATTAAGTAACGATTTAACTTTATATTCATTTTATCCTTAATGAAATGATTTATAGTCACGTAAATTTTTATCATTCATTTTAGACCACAAGTTTTAAAGGTATTCTTTCCTTTTTTAAACTCTGTGCCGAATCAAAGTACCTCAGATAAAATGAAACGGAGGGAGTATTAAGTATCCTTCTCCTTTTTGGAATCTAATCATTACAATACTCAATTTGAAGTGCTTAGCAAGAGGATTACTAGCCAGTTTGCTTTTGTCATGTGAACCTCTTGAGTACCCTCTTAATAAAATGCCTTCGGATAAAAAGAACTTCTTTTACTTTAATTTATGTTGGTGAATTTTCATGCCCAAAATTTTCTTTGTTGACCTCAATTTTAGAGACTATAATGCTAGATTTATGCAAACGATAAATATATATCATCCACGTAAATCAAGTAAATAATAAAATCACCACTGAAAAAAGAAGATAAAAAAGTTTGATTCCAGTTGGTCTTGTCTATGAATTTTTTCCCCTTATTTTATTGTTGAAACCATTGTGGGTGAATCTCTTGTCTAAAGAAGTTTTTCTGTAGCCTTATTTTGGTACAATGGATTTAAACTTATAGGCGAACTCAGGATTTGAAGACGAAAGCACTGACACTTCATCGAAAAATATTATCAAACAAGTACAACATTGAAGGTATATATAAATATAAATTAAATAAAAATATAACATAGTTCACTCTATTGTAGGATAGTCTTGATACTCAGTGTACATTTTGAGGTTTCCAGGTTGAATCTCGCCTGAGGTTATTAATATGTCTTTTTTGAAGAAAAAAAATGATAAAAAGAAAATGCAACACCAAAATCAAACTGATCAGGACACTCCGATTGTGAAGAAGCGCAATGAACACCGTCGGACCAATGCACCAACTCAACTTATATGTTTTGGGATGCACATTTAATTATACGATCCTTATTCAGGTATATACATGTATATACACATAAAAAAAATTGAAGTAAACAGGTGCACATGCACCCACTCCTTCAAACGTGGGTCCGCCTCTGACTTCAAGTATCATTGTCTTGTATTCGTTTCAAGCTATAATGTTTCTTTTTTCCAATTTACAAACATAATTATTTTCCCATAATTAATTACGAAATCCTCAATTTGATCTATATGAATCCCCTGATTCAAATCTCAATTTTTCTTACTTAGAAATAATTAAGTATAACTTTTTAAATTTTCTTAGTAATTATATAATTTATAGTTTCATCTATGATATATTTTTTTAAATGACTAAAACTTGAAAAAATTGTTCGGAGATTAAAATAACAAAATTATCTTATGGGCCGACAACTTACACTCTATAGCCTTAGAGGGGAAACATAGCTTAGGGGCTTTACAAAAACTAACTTACGCTTGATGGATAATAATTGAAACTATTTCACTTATTAATTTAGGGGAAATTGTATATAATAGCAAACTATTAATTCAAATTAAATGTTATAACCATAGTTTGATTTAATTGTACCCCATAGCAAACTGTTGCTATTTCGCCTCTCTCCCTGATGAATCTCACTAACCACTCTCGTTCTCGCTGGGCAGTCTCCCTCGCCTCTCTCTTTTATACAAACACAAATGTATAAAATGTGTTTGTGTTTGTATAAAGCGAGAGAAAACTGTATATATACATATATTTTCGTTCCCCTCTCCCAGATCTCGCTCGCCACTCTCACTCGCCTCTTTCACTTTATACAAACACGAATGTATACATTGTGTTTGTGTTTGTATAAAGCAAGAGAAAATTATATATACAAATACAAATGCATATATTTTCATCCTATACACTTATTATTATACAAATACGATCTTTTCCTGTCCAATTTTCTTTTGTCTTTCTTTCTTTCTCGCTTTATACAAACACAAATTATACAATTGATTCTTTTGTATATGTATACCGAAACAGATTATACAATTCCTTCTTTTGTATATGTATAGCGAAATATACATATTAATAGTCATAGCAAACATAAAGTTTGCTATGGAGCGCAACTATGCAAACTATAGCTATAGCATACACATATGATGTTTATGTTTGCTATATGTGAAAGTTGCTCATTTAGGGAAAATTTTACTTTATAAATTTTATCTTAGAGACAAAATATAGCTCACAGGTTTTAAGAAAATAACTTCTGCCTCACGGGCAATATATAGCTTACATATCGCTTCATTATGTCTAAGTTATGGAGTACTATATAACTTATGTTTTATGAAGTTAGTGTAAGAGTTAGTGTTTTAGTTAATTTTGAAATAAATTCATCCGTTAAAAGTTTTGAAATAACAAAATATATGAATGTGAGTTGTAACATTTATTTTTGTTTTAATTCTACGTTATAGATTTTTTGTAAGATACTTTTAAAATTCTACATTATAGGTTTTTGGAAGTTAAGTTTTTCTTTTCAATTCATGAACCTATAATAAATACTATTTAATTAAAAGTCTTTTCTTGCAAAACTTTTGTCCTATAAATTGAGTTTCTTTTGGTTGAAAAGATAAGCACTCAAAAAAAAAACTACTTTCCCTTGAAAAATATTTGTGAGACATTAATCAAAAGGTGAAATCACCAATTCAAGAATAGAAGAGCAACATTCTTGAATGCTACTCGTTTTGTGGCTTAGTTGAATCCCGAAGATAGAGTTGTTATTTATTCTTCCGATTGCTCGTGGGAGAGACTTCAACTATCTTTAAGAAACGTATTAACGTGCCTCTAAGCCAAGCAAGTTTTGTTTTGGATTCCTTGTATATTTTTATCATTCTTGTTTAGTTGTTCTAACAATTTGCTACGGCATCCACATCAATAACAAACAGGGTTTCAAATTTGCCTAATCCTAATTTTAAAATATTTGATGGCAAAGACTTTCCTAGATGGCGTGGAAAGATGGATTTCTTTTTAAGACGATTAAAGTTGGCATATTTTCTTGAAAAACCTTGTCTTGAGGCTCCCAGTTCTGAGGTAGCAACGGACAAGGCTACTTTAATTAAAGAACAAATTGCCAAATGGCAAGATGATGATTACTTATGCAAGAAATATATTCTTGGAGGAATGTTCAATAAATTTATGATCAATATTATATTAAGTGCAAATTTTCTAAGGAGATTTAGGATACTCTTAAAGCTATCCATTTAGCAGAAGAGGCGAGTTCAAAGAAATTTCTTGTTTCAAATTATATGGAATTCAAAATGGTTGATGACAAGTCAATCACTGAACAAGTACAAGAATTTCAACTTATAGCTAATAAAATTGTTATATCTGAAATTGCTCTTGATGAAAACTTTCATGTTGATGCTATTGTCTCAAAACTTCCTCCATCTTGGAAGGAGTATAGAAGCAAACTCTTACACAAGAAGGAAGATTTGACTCTTGAACAATTATTAAAGCACTTGCAAATTGAACAAGAGACACGATACCGTGAAAATAACATCTTGAAGGAACCCATCATGAAAGCTCATGTTGTTGAAGAAAAATCGATCAAGAAGGAACCTGTCAATAATATTTTTTTGAAGGCAAAGAAGAGAAAATTCCAAGGGTACTAATTCTAATTCTAAGTCGAATGAATGTTATCATTGTCACAAAATTGGTCACTATGCACGTGATTGTAAAATTCTTAAAGCTGAAAAGAAGAAAGAAAAGTCAAATAACAAAATAAAAAATGAACTGGTGGCAATGGTCACAAAAGCATTTGTAGCGGGAGATCAAGTGGAATGGCGGATAGACACTGATGCAACTCGTCATATATCAGGTAATCGAAATTCTTTCACGACTTATGAATTAGTGGGGGGTGATAAAGTTTTGCATATGAAAAACTCATCCTCTGCTACGGTTGTGGGAAAAGGAACTGTTGAACTGAAATTCACTTCCGGAAAAATGGTCACATTGATAGACGTATTGCATGTTCCTGATATTCGAAAGAACTTGGTGTCAGGTACGCTTATTTCGAAGCATGACTTTAAAAATGATTTTTGAGGCAGATAAATTTATTTTGTCTAAACAAGGCATGTTTGTTGGAAAAGGTTATGCTACAAATGGAATGTTTAAACTCAATATTGAAAATGAAATTTTTTTTGCTTATGTTGTGGAGTCTTTAGATTTATGGCATGAACGTCTTGGTCATGTGAATTTTAGATCCATTCAACTTATGGTGAAAAATGAATTAATTAAAGACTGTGGAAAGGATCATGTTGCTAAGTGTATTACTTGTAGTAAATGTAAAATAACAAAGAAACTTTTTAAGTCTGTTGAAAATATATTCACACTTTTGAAGTTAATACACACTGATATTTTTTAGATGAATTGTTTATCACGTCATGGAAAGAGATATTTTATCACTTTCATTGACGATTACTCAAGGTATACATATGTCTTTCCATTGAAAACAAAAGAAGAGGCATTTGAGACTTTTAAAACATATAAAGCAGAAGTTGAAAATAAATTGAGTTTGAAGATTAAATCAATTAGATCTGACAGAGGTGGAGAATATTTAAAATCAGATTTTATTGATTTTTGTGAAAAAGAAGGCATTGAGAAATAATTGACTATGTCATATACACCACAATAAAATGGTGTAGCAGAAAGAAAAAATAGAACTTTCATCGAAATGGTTAACTCTATGCTTTATGGATTTGGTATTACTGAAAATTTGTGGCCTGAAGCCTTATTTTCTGCATGTCATACTTTGAATCGAATTCCTTTCAAGAAATATGATTCATCTCCGTATGAAAGAATCGAAAGCCAAATATAAATTATTTTAAAGTATGGGGTTGTTTGGCTCATATTAGATTACCATATCAACTTTTGACTAAGATTTGATATAGAGGAGTAGATTGTGTATTTATTGATTATTGACAAATCAGTAAAGCTTACAGATTTTTGAATCTTGAGACCCCAAGCCCTCACCCAATTATTGAATTGGTGCATGCTAACTTTTTTGAGCATATATTTCCTAAGAAAAAAGAATTTTTGGAACAAGATACAAGTTCTTCTATATCTCCTCTTAAAAGGAAAATAGTTGAGCCTTTGGAAGAAAGTCAACCAAGACGTAGTGCAAGAGCAGCCAAAACCAAGAGACTTTGGACCTAATTTTCAAGTCTAATTAATTGAAAAGAATCCTGAAAGTTATGCTGAAGCAATGTCTTCACATGATGCTCCTTTCTGGCGTGAAGTTATATATTGATGATGAAATTCACTCTATTATGTCAAATAATATATGGATTTTATCAGGCCTCCCTCCTGGATGTAAGTCTATTGATTGTAGATGGATCTTTAGAAAGAAATTGAAATTTGATGATACCTTAGATAAGTACAAAGCTCACTTGGTAGCAAAAGGTTTTATTCAATTGAAAGATATTGATTATTTTGATACGTTTGCACATGTAGCTCGAATGACTTCTATTCGACTATTGATTGCTATAGCTGCAATTCATAGTCTAATAATACATCAAATGGATGTGAAGACTGCATATCTGAATGGAGATCTAGATGAAGAAGTTTACATGAAACAATCAGAAGGATTTGTCGTTCCTGATCAAGAACACAAAGTTTGTAAGCTTCTTAAATCTCTTTATGGATTAAAACAAGCTCCAAAATAATGGAATGAAAATTTTAGAAGAGTAATGATTTCTAATGGCTACTCAATCAATGGTGGTGATAATTGCATATTTAGAAATTTTCAAGAAAAATCTGGTGTTATAATATGTCTTTATGTAGATGATATGTTGATCTTTGGAACTGATATTGAAAAAGAGGCAAAGAAACAAAATCTTCTTAGCTTCTCAATTTGAAATGAAAGATCTTGGAGAAGCTAATGTAATTTTGGGCATTAAAATCATGAGATCAGTGAATGGCTTGACTCTTTTTCAATCAAGTTATATTGAGAAAGTTCTAAAAAGATTTGGTCACTTTGACGATAAATCTGCTCCTACACCATTTGACCATAGCATCAAACTAATGCGGAACTCTAGTGATGTTCTTGATCAATTGACATATTCTCATATTGTTGGAAGTCTTATGTATGCCATGTATTGTATCAGGCCGAATATTGGTTACGCAATAGGAACTTTGAGCAAGTTTACTAGTAATCCTGGAGTTGAACATTGGAATGCCTTAATTCGTGTTTTAAGATACCTGAAGGGTATAATTAATGTTGGCCTACATTATTCTACATTTCCAGCTGTTCTTGAAGGCTATAGTGATGCTACTTGAAATTATGATCTGAATGACTCTAAATCTATTACTGCTTGGATTTTCACTTTGGCTGGAGCAGCGATCTCTTGAAAATCAAAGAAGCAGACATGTATTACTCATTCAACCATGGAGTCAGAATTTATAGCTATGTATTCTGCTGGAGAAGAAGATGATTGGTTGCGATCTATGTTGATAGATATTCCTTTGTGGAGTAAGCAAGTACCACCTTTAACTATCTATTGTGATAATCAAGCTGCTATATTTCGGGCTTCAAGTGATTGCTACAATGGCAAGTCGAGACAAGTTCATCTCAAACACAATCATGTGAGGAGATTATTGGAGGAAGGCGTGATATCGCTTTAATATGTGAAGTTCAAATTCAATTTAGTGGATCATTTGTCTAAAGGGTTAGGCAAAAAGTTAGTGGTGGAAACTTGTAATGGAATGGAAATAAAGCATGTTGTAAATTAATTGTACTTTATGGTAACCCTACCTAATGATGTAATCTTGGGTTTAAATTGAAAAACAAGTAAAGTTACAATTGTGAAGCACATCAATAAAATTCTCATTTTCAAAATAAAATGAAATAAGCAGATGTGCATGATTGAGATTTTTTTCTCTTAATAAATTTATAAGATCGATCTCGGTTGGAGTTAGTAAGAAAACTCTTGATAAAAATTTTCGATATTCCTACTAAAGAGAAGGATGAGATTATATTCTCTTAATAAGTCTATATCAATTTCGATTGGAGTGTGTAGGAATACTCTTGATAGATTTACCGACACTTTGCTGTAAAGGAGGATGTGATTAATTTCTCTTAATGAAGTTCATAGACTATTTGGTCGGAGTATGCAAAGTTAGTCTTGATGAATTTACCGCACTAAGTGAGAAGTGGAGGCCACTTCAATAAGATTTTAACCGAAAAATCTTAAAGCACTTGGCTAAAAGGATTCAGGACACATGATCGTAAGGTGTCAAAGGATTTCGATTTTCACCAGAACATAGTGATATGCGTGGACTATTTTTTCTAATTTCATTCAATGAACCACTTAGTTCAAGATTCGTTCACTAAGTAGTCAATGATTTAGAAAGTCTTCACTAGCTAATGGCTCAAGTCCAAAAAACACCATTATTGATGCATGTTGCTAGATTAATGTCTCAAAATATTTATTTTTTTGGATTTTTCAAAGATAAAAATTTCTTGAAACAAGTGGGAGATTGTAAGAGTTAGTGTTTCAATTAATTTTGAAATAAATTCATCCGTTAAAAGTTTTGAAATAACAAAATACATGAATGTGAGTTGTAACATTCATTTTTATTTTAATTCTACGTTATAGACTTTTTGTAAGATACTTTTAAAATTCTACATTATAGGTTTTTGGAAGTAAAGTTTTTCTTTTCAATTCATGAACCTATAATAAATACTATTTAATTAAAAGTCTTTTCTTGCAAAACTTTTGTCCTATAAATTGAGTTTCTTTTGGTTGAAAAGATAAGCACTCAAAAAAAAATAACTATTTTCGCTTGAAAAACATTTGTGAGACATTAATCAAAAGGTGAAATCACCAATTCAAGAATAGAAGAGCAACATTCTTGAATGCTACTTATTTTGTGGCTTAGTTGAATCCCGAAGATATGTTGTTATTTATTCTTCCGATTGCTCGTGCGAGAGACTCCAACTATCCTCAAGAAACTTATTAACGTGCCTCTAAGCCAAGCAAGTTTTTTTTTGGATTCCTTGTATTTTTTTCATTCTTGTTTAGGTGTGTTGTTCATCTTGTATTCCTAAGATACTTAAAACAAAACTTTGAAGAACTTGGTAAGAAACAACAAAGTTTAAAGAGTGTTTTCAAACTAGAAAATTAAAACTAGTAGAGAAAATAGAATCAGAAACAGATTAGAAACTATATAAAAATATTTTTCTCAAAGAAAGAAAATCGAGCCCACTGAATGCACAGTGTCCCCTTAAGGAAATTATTCCCCTCAAGTACCCGATGTTAATGGAATATATCCTCCCAGGATAGAACGATCTTACTCACCGGTGTATTGGTACCTAAAATCACGGTGTTAGCGAACCACTCAACGGCAGTAAAGTACACTTAGAATACTAGATTTAATAGTAGTAGAAGAAGTCCAAAAAAATTCGTTCAACTAAAATGGGAGGAAATCCCTCAATTTATAGAAAACAAAGGGTAGTGTGAAAATGTTCTTATTGTGCCTTACCGGAAAAGTCACAAACATTTGGAAAAGTCACAATCTTTTGGAAATGTCACAACATTTCATAAAAGTCACAATTTTTCATAAAAGTCACAACTTTTCATAAAAGTAGCAACTTTTCATAAAAGTCACAACTCTTCATAAAAGTCGCAACTTTTCATAAAAGCCACAACTCTTCATAAAAGTCGCAACTCTTCATTTTTCATTCACACATTTTAAAACCCAACAAATTATTTTAGAACTTATCTATTATGGATAACATATCTAAATTTTAACTTTTGGCTATAAGCAGAACTTTTAGTCAATTGTGTTGGTTCAGCATGTTAGAAATGTTTTGAACGACTACCTTGTGGAAAATGTTTGAACGTCTGCCTGCCTTAAGAGAATAAGCAGGACCAAAATTCAAGACCATTCTACTGAAATTAAATCAATTTTATAAGATTCTTCTTTTGAAGATAAAATATCAAAGATCAATCCATTTTAGGTTCATTTTGAACTTGACCAACCCACCTCACATATCATAATCGACTAGTATGGTAAACTCTGGCCCACTAGACACCCTTAGAAAAATTATCTAAATACATAATTTATTTTATTATATTCTCTAAAATTTTCTATTATTTGAAAAAATTCTACTCTCTCCAATTCTCGGATACATCACTTTACGCGATGTATCGGTCGGATACATCATTTTATGCTATGTATCGAGATGTATACGATGTATTGGGACATTGAGTGATGTATCGAGACGTTGGGTGATGTATCCATAACCAAACGCGATGTATCGAGACATTTTGAAAAGTATCTGGATTCCACCAAATTTAAGAATTTTTTGTAATTTGAAAAGGAATAGTGATATGATGTACTTAGCTTTTAACCCTATGAAATTTGTGTAAAATTTTCATAGGATACTTACTAGAAAATTGGCACCGCATGACAATCTATAGACTAAATAGGCAACACATGTAAATTTACTTTTATATTCAAGTCAAAGAAATGTTTAAATCTTATTTAATATTAAACATTAATTTGTATACATTGAGACAAAACTCTATAACAATTTAATGTATACATTGTAAGTGTTATGTAGATGTAGATGACATTATGCACACTAATCTGATTATATATATCAATATATTTTATCAGGAGGTAATATATCTATACACATCAATAGCTGCAAAATATACTTATGTCACACACACGCGCACGCATGCACGTACACGTGCGCGCGCACACGCACACATAATGTAATTGAGGGTCTAAAGCAATATTTCAATTCGAGGCCTAAAATATAAACAAACTTCGTATATGTATTTATTCAAAAAATATTTTTCTTACACTACTTAGATGAAAACTATTACTAGTATTTAACATTATTTTTTCAGTTATTAGTTTTAGATAAGATTTTATCAACTCAACATTGAGAAACATTCTTTCATTGAGACAATTATTATATGATTTGTTAACACAATTCTATAAGTAATAAGTTGACAAATTTTTAAAAAAGATAAGAATTCGAATCATACAATCCTATTTAAAAAGTTGATGACTTGGTATACCCCACATTAATATATGTTTGTTGTAATGTTTGAAATTAAAATTTAAAAAGAAGTAAAAAAAATTTGTAATTTACTTTGTTCAACACTTTTTACTATTGATTCATATTTTTTAAAGTACAAAATGTGTTAAAGTGGATAAAATAAAATATTAAATTTTTTTATACTTTTTATCGTAAATAATTATTTTTTCCTATAAAAAATTTAATACACAATCTATTCTTGATAAAAAAAAAATTGGGGCCCCTAAAATTTGGGGGCATAAGCTCTGGTTATGTATAAACCAAACAAATGTATATTATAGTCTACATTTAATATACATATGGATTGAGTTTCTTACCATAACTTCTAACAAATAATTGAGAAAATAATTTATAGATGCTAGACTCGCAAATCGTAATAATATCCTTTAAAAGAATAATAGTCATAATTAAATATTTTTGCTAATTTTACGGAGCGAAATAATTTTAAATAAACTTTTTTTTTGTTTTAAGAAGAAATAATTGAAAGTTAGAAAAGAGAAATGATACTAAATATCTTTTATATTTTAAAGAAAAATAATTTTAAAAAAAAAGAGAGATAAGTGTGAATAGAAATTCCATTCCCTATTTTTATGCAGAAAAACACATATATGATATAACTCACTAAATGCCAATTTTTTAAAACTTCTATTTACTAATATTTCCTTGACTAAAATATCAATTAAATTTAAGAGTTATATATATATATATATAAATTATATATATCATCAACTTGTTTATCTGTGAAGATTATATATATTTCACGAAAATGATATATCTTTAAATTACGTGAAATTAAACAAAAATATTACCAATTAATAATTGATCTAAATATACTTCTATCATTAATAATTTATCTAAAAACTCCCTTATAATTAATACTCCCTCCATATACTTTTACTTGTTACAATTTGACTTGACACACCTGTTAAGAAAATAAATAATGATATAGGTATTTTATCAAATTATTCCATATTAAATAATATCTTAAAAATTAAGTATTTAATGTTGAGGATAAAATATGAAAAACAAATTAATATTATATTTTCTTAATAAATTAAAAGTGATAAGTAAAAATGAAAATATATTTTTTTTTTAAATAAGTGACATTAAATCGAGAAATATCTTTGTCCATAAAATCACAATTATGATCTACACAATGTGGGGTTAAATAAAGGTACCCTACCGCCCAACACCCACTTTATCCGCTTTTTCTTGTTCGATAGGAGAACCTACGAAGCAGCAGTACAACTTTGCCCCCATTTGTGAACAGATTAATGACCAAAATACCCTTTGATTGAATTTCTGTAAAACACAACCAAAGAGTTCCAAAGAGTTGCGTCTTCCTAGAGTTGTAAAACTCTTTGAAGATTCTTGAAAAAATAAATTCGTCACCACTTTTCTTGAAAACCCCACAAACCCATTTGGAAGAAAATAAGAATTGACAGTTTTTTTTCTTCTTTTCTGAAGAAAAAATGTATGAATTTGGGGATGAACTGATAATTGAAAGCTTTAAAATTCCATGGTTGATTTGGATTCAGTTAGTGGTGATGATTCTTCTTGTGTTGCTTCTTTTCTTTGGGTTTAGTGTTTTGGATCTTTCAAACAACTCTACTTCTCAAGGTCCTGTTGGTTCTTCTTCGCATGTCAACTTGCCCTCTAATTCTATTAGAATCCTTCAGGTTTGAAAAAAAGTTCATTTTTTCTCTCTAATTTGTGTGATTTCTCTTTTTGCTTGTGATTAAAGTGGAAATGAGAACTTTTGTTTGATTTGTTTCTGAGTTGATTTTGGGGTAAACATTGGATTTTTTTATTTTTTTATTTTTGCATTTAAGTCTGAAATTCTATGTTCTAATCGCCAGATGAAACCGCCTACTTAGTACATGGAGTAGTATTTTTACCCTTTTAATTAACTGTTCTTTGATGCTCAATTTCAATTGCAGAGATGAAAAATATACTATTGTTAATTGTGCATTGGAAAATGCTGAGTGTGGGCCAATTGACAAGGAAAAAGGTCAAATGAGATAATAATTAATAATAGAAATGATACATTCTTATATAATAGTATAACAAATACTTTTGAATAATTGTGAGAAGTAAAAGCTTTTTTTTTTCTTGAGTCAATCCAGGTGTGTGCATCTTCAAATTCTTTTTTCCTTAATTATTCGATAATGGAAAAAAAATGATTCATGCTCCATTAATCTTTCAGAAAAAAAAATGAATTATTTTTGAGTGGTGGCTGGTGGGGTTGGTTGTTGTCAAAGAAAAGAACAAGTCTTTGTCAAGTTAGGAGAAGTATATTGCTTATGCCACCAGCCAAAGCATTGAATTCTCAACTTTCACTTTTCACTTTGCAAAGGTTGATAGTAGTATCAATATTTTCTACCAAAAGCAAAGGTTGTAGATGTAAGCAATTTAACTGAAAGCAAAATTAAATAGAATAGTGTTGAAAACATGAAGTCTCAGCTATCCTAGAGACGAAAACACTAAGGGGTCGTTTGGTAGAAAAATAAATAATGCAAGGGATTCGTAACGCAGGGATTAGTAGTGCTAGGATTAGTAATGTAGGATATATTTTTTATCAAGTGTTTGGTTCATTGCTTCTGACCTCATATTATACCTTTGCATTATTATGAGATTTTCTATTTTATGTAATCGGTCAAGGTAGATAATTTTCGGACAATATTTTTTTTATGACCTTCTAACTAGCTAAGAGAACAACAATTTTGTTGTCATGTTTGTTATTTTCTCACTTGAATTATTTGAGGGTAAACAATTGTTATCTTAATAAATTAATCACTTAAAAAATGTTAATTTTCAATTTAGAATAGATAGACCATCTACTTTAAAACCGAAAATACGGTAAACAATAGTAAAATTGAATAAATCATCTACATTTACACATAAAAATTGTAAGTTGTAGTTTTAATATGTATGCAATTTATAAATTGTTCAAAATACAAATAATTAGAAATCACATATAAATCAACAAATAATATATTCAATTAAGATCACAAACGTCATGTGGTGATATATTTGTCTTTTCAATTAGTAAATGTTAAACAACTCACATTTTAAATATTGCATTGATATGTATTGCATTTATTTATTAACAAACAACTCTCTCTAAATAATAAAATTTGTAAGCTAATTTATTTAAATAAATTTACTAGTACAAATATAAAACATAAAATCAAGAAAATAAATAAAATGATTTGAGGGATATTTTTGTCTCTACATAGATAATTTCATGGTATTAAATCCAATGTATTAGTAATACGTCTTATAATACCATGTAGGGTGTATAACTAATCCATGGATTAGTTGTACTTAGGCCCAAAAATTCTACCAAACATAGTACTAAATAATACCATACATAATACATGGACTATTTCTCCTAATACCTCCCACCAAACGACCCTTAAGTGATTTTTTCCAACTATCCTAGCCTTGATGGACAAAGTTACTTGGTACTTGTTGTTGGTGGGAGGTACCATGTATTTCGTGGAATTAGTCGATGTGCGCGGAATCTGGGCCTGAACACTATCAAAAAAGATAAAATGAAGTAGATAGTTATAGTTTTGTTGGAAGTCATTTCATTTCCCTTGAGTATGACATAAAATACTTTCTAAGTTTGAACCTTCATTCTTTATTTGGATAGATTGGGCAGTTGTTTTCCACTTTTACCTATAATAAACTTACTTTTGCTGACTATTTTGATTTTGTGATACAATTTGTGTTTGAAGTTATAAATTAAACAGCAATAGAGGCAACTAGCGTAAGTCTTAAAATTACCATTTTGCCAAATATTCTTTGTGCTTAATGTAGTTAGAAGAATGATAATGGAAAGTCTTTGGTTTAATTAAGATCGACCCATTATATCATTGAATACTACCTCGTTGTGATTCTTATTATTGAAATGTTACATTGGTGTGATTCTTCATTTTGGTGTATCCAACCAGCTAAATGACTGGTCTTAATTCATGCCAGCTTCCGAGGTTGTTTAAAAAATGAGAGCGCATAGAGAGATTGAGAAGGAGAGTAACAAGATGGATATACTATTAAGACATATGTTCTTATCACCTAGACTGAATTTTGCTTGCATTAGCTGGCTACCAAATGTACACAGACATATTCTATGAGGTGCTTGTTAGCATGTCCATTTTTATTTTTTTTATATTTGATGAAATATTTTATTTGCTAAGCACCCTTTGTACTATAGTTTTTTTTTCTTCGTTCTGAGACCTTTTCTTTCATAAAACTTCTTCGTTTGAGATATTGTCTTAACACGGCCAAAAATAACTTTGTGTATGGAAATGGCACTTTCTTGTTTTTTTACAATAGGTTGTTAGGACCAACAAAGATTTATCCTATATTAGACATATTAAAGAGAGTGGTACAAGAAATAGACAAAAAAATGTTTAAGATATTTTATTAAGCAGTTATATTCTATTCACCCTTTTTCTTTACTTGATAAGTTTCACCCCATATTTGTTTTCTATGAGCTAGTTAATACATTTACTTAATAAATGTGTTCATTTGTTTGTGATTTGAGCTACTTGCAATTTAAGTACCAAAATTATGGTTTCTGTTTTCTGTGAATAAATTGTCCTCTGATTGACTGTTGTTCAACTAGAAACAGAAAGATTCATGGTCAATTTATCTCTCGGTAGTTATTGCTGTTTTTTCCAAGATTATATATTTCTACGCTTTGCTTACAATGAGAGCCAATATGTGTTTTGGTGGGTAGGAGAATCTGGAGGTTGAGGATTAGGGTAAAATGTTAGTATGTAGTCGAGCGCTATTTAATTTTCCTTATCAGTACTATTATTGTTATTATTACTCTCCTACTATCGTATTCTTACAATTTTATTATTGCATGTTTCCTTTGCTTCAGTTATCGTATTATTTGTTGTTGCTAGTGTTCTTTACTCCATTATTTTCAACATTGCTTTGTCACTATTGTATATCCTTTTCATGCCCAATTTTTATTCTTTTCTTGACTCGAGGGTCTTTCGGAAACAACCTCTCTACTCTCACAAGGTAGGAGTAAGGTTTGTGTTCATATCGCCCTCTCCTGAACTCACTTATGGGATTATACTGGTATGTTGCTGTTGTTGCTTACAATGAGAGGCAAAGTAGATGGTATTTTGGCTGAAAAATGAAGTAGATGTTGTAACTAACTAATTGTATTTACTCTAGTTACTTAAATGTATCTGCAACTTAGTGTTTCACAGTACATATAATCTGTGAAAGTTGTTAACTTGAAGTAACATGCAATTGAGATTATTTCCTTTTGTTGAATTCAAAGAGCTTTTTTCTGAACATCTAGTATTTTCAGCATCGGAACCTAAACCAACATACTAAAGGGGTAAATGAAGCTAGCACTAGCCGTGAAATCAGGGCAGATGAATCTCAAGAAAGAGAAGGATCTGCAGAAAAGGACGCAACCATTTTTAAGTGCCGTGTACGTACAGAGCACCCTTGCAATTACTTTGGACTAGCCAAACAAGCATTTCTCAAGTGCTTGGGCTTTGATTCCAATCGCGACAATTGTAACACCAGAAGACATTCTAAAGAAGAGTAATGTATGCTCTTCTTCACAAGTTCTCTCCCTCTCCCCCTACCCCACTACACCTCATCTTTTGATAGTAAAGATGAAAAACT
>JAJOOS010012288.1:0-16595 GCA_029582725.1 Solanum chiquidenum
ATAATAAACTTAATTATGCTCCATAGCTATAGTTTGCATATTTACGGGTTGTAGCTATAGTTTAAGCTGCCTCATTTGTATAATTCGCGGGTACATTTATATAATTCAGTTATTTTTGTATAAACTCGAAATAACTAATTTATACAATTACAAACATCAGAAGTGCAAATAGTTATACAAATTCTGAATTATACAAAAGTTATACAAATTATATTATACAAATTCCGAATTATACAAATGCGCGAATTATACAAAACTAAAAAGTTGAGCTGTGTAATTATAGCTAAAAGTAAGTCACGAATTGTAATTAAGATAAACTATAACTATATTAAGCAATTAACTAGTATATATTTGCTTATACGCGTAATTTTCCCTTTAAAGAATTACTTAAACATGGAAAGTGACATTGAAGCCGGGGAAGTACTGTATAATTGTCTAATTGTTTGTGATACATTAAACATTCCTCACTCTAGTCTATATTAACTAAATTTGTAAGGTAATGTATACCAATTTTTAAAAATTTAAGACATAAATTGAACTTCACTTTTCACTATTGTCCTTTTCGTTATTCTCAAATTATTCTTGAAATTATAAATATAGTTTACTAAAATTATAAATATGAGCAATTATTCTTTTGAACTTATCACATAATTAAAAATGTAAATAATAGGCAAAAATTGAATAAATTTCCAACAATTCTCTCAAAAATATTGAATAAATAAGTTATTTTGAACATTAAAAAAATTCAAAAAATCAATTATTGTGGACTAGAGAAAGTGATAAGAAAGAAGGAAAAAAATAATCTTCTAAAATATATATTTGTACGCACGGTAAAAGAATTCCTAGATATGGAAGAAATGTAATAAAGATTGTTATATATTAAAGAATTCGATAATGCCGCGCCAGTTATGCATATCATCAATACTCCATCAATATTAATAGCAAAAATTACATAACTATACAACCTTTTTTCCATATTCTCTAAAATTCCCTATCATTTCAAAATATTACAAAAAATTCTTATTTTCCTCTGCTTCTCTTTTCCAGATATATAACTCACAACCCTCTAACCCATCGAATTTTGTTCCTATTTTCACGCCTGAAGTTACTCCGACATATCATCAGTTGCCTTCAGCATTCCATTTTTGAATTTCAAATCTATTCTTTCTCTAGTTCATCAATTTCAAGTTCCTAAAGAGGTAGAACTATTTCTTCATCAAATTTTTTTCTTTCAAAGTTCTTGAATTATCGTTTTAAAGAAATTTTTTAAAGCTTTTTCATCTACAATTTTCTGATACATATAGATTCTGATGATGAAAACTTTCATGAAAATATATATAAACAACGTAATGACTCATTAATCAAGAAGAATTTGAGAGTGAAAAAGTCGAAAAAGGACGTGTGCTCGAGCTCTAAATCTACTGTTGAAAAAACGCCCTAAAAAAGGGGAGAAAGTTGGATCTGTCGTTACACGGCCATCACTATCAAACTTGCAGATTTTCAATGTATCTCATTTATTTTGATTCTTAAATTAGACTTTGTTAGTGTTATCACTACTCCGATACGTCACAACTACAATAACCTTGTTTTAAGCAATGTATCATGTTCACATTTAAGGTATTGATACATAACCGCAATGTTGCTGAATATTTGAGTAGTGTTTATCCTGCTCAATATAAATGTACTTGATACATAATGTAACACCCCGCAACTAGAAAGAGCTAGAATTAGAAAGAGTCATTTTTGGAAAGAATGAAAAATCTGGAAATTTAACAAAATTAAGTCAAGTATGAGTTTTGGGTCAACTTCAAACGACCATAACTCCTAGATCATGATGATTTAGGTGTTCTACAAGATACCGTAGGAAAGATATTTGAATTATCTTTCCAACGCCCCCGAGTTTGATCAGTTTCAAGTTTGTATGAGGGAGATTTGCCCATTTGAAGTTGGGCTGTCTAGATAAGGAAAGTCAAAACCAGATTTTAGAAGGGTATTATGGTTTTTTCACTACCCAATTAAATTATTTAGTTTTTGGTAATTAATTAGGGGTCTAAAATGAATTTGATCAGTTTACGCACTCAAAGAATTCACGCTAGGATTTTTAGAGAAAGAACGCCAGAGGAGAAAAGAGGAGAAAGAGCCAAAGTTCATTGTTCTTAAGGTTTTGCTTGTGGATTTTGTCAAGGGGTGATCCCTACGAGTTATGTGAGATCACATAGCGTTGTGTTAGTTCATCCACGCGCCAATCATGATTTATTTTAGCGAATTTAGATTCTTGAAGGTTTAGAAATTGAGTTCTTGATGGATTTGTTTGAAGTTTCTATTGGGTTCTCGATTGTTGGAGTTGTTGAGGTGTTCTTGATTTAGATTCATGAAATTAGGTGTCATTTTGAGTAGATTCTTGCATATTTTGATTATGTAGTCAAATCTAAGTGTTTGGGGAAAGACCCAATTGAGTTTAGAGGGTTTAGAGTTGAAAAACGAGCAAGAAAAATCGTCAAAGACCTAGGAAGGGGGTTTGGGCGCCACGCCACTCAGAGCTCCCAGAAAGTGTTCTGTAGTTGGGGCTCTGGGGCACCGCACCAGCCAGTGCGCCCCAATTTCAGTTCTGAAGTTTTGGGTCTGGCGCCCCGTGCCACTCCGAGCGCCAAGGGCGTCATGTCTTCTACTTTTTCTCACTTCTTTCCATACTAGTTCCCTTGAAACATACCTATATTTCCTAGTTGATTTATACATTCTAAGTTATGTCTAAACAACACGAAATCATCAATAACATGAGATCATGAACCTTGAATCTATAATTCAATTCAAGGAAAGTTAAGAGTCAAGAGAAGTTAAGAGTCAAGTCAAGAGAAGTTCATAGAATTTTCCAAAAGTCTTTTACAAATGTTTTAACCTTGTTTTAAGACTTGAGTTTTGAGTTGAGTAAATAGTAAAGATAGAAGTACATTTATTCAAAAGAGTATCTCGGGACTATGTATTCCCAAAGAGTAAAATGTTTTCACATTTAAACAAGAAAGGAAACTTTGATTTCCAAAAGAGCCTTTGAGCTAGTTTTCAGTTAAAGAGTAAATGTTTTCACAATTAAGCAAGAGAGGAAACTTTATTTTCCAAGATAGCCTTTGAGCTAAGTTTTGAGCAATTATCTCAAACCGCAGAAAGAAGTATGTTTTTAAACATAAGAGCTAGTATTATATTTTGGGATTAGTATTGAGCATCGATATGAGGGAGAGTTCATACAACTCCCAGCCCCCATAAACCATGTAGCCATCATGGGTAGAAAAGGGTCATACTTTTTAGATGATTCCTTAGTGTTTTATAGCATAGGCTAGTGGATCCACTTAGTAGTTAGGTTCTATACCCTCGGCAAGGTATAGGACGACCCTGACAACGTGAGGCAAAATGTTGTATCATCACAATAGCTCTTAAGTGATGGTTGTCTGTTAGAGAAACTCCCACAGAAGTATTTTGTATTATTATATACACAGATTTACTTGTATTTTTACATACACCCAGAGTTTATATTATATCTTTGCATATATACAGAGTTACTATTGTGTTTCTAAATACACAGAGTTGATATCCATGTTTTTAAAGCTTTCGTTATAATGCACTTATTTATACTGCTTTATATTGAAATGAGTTCAGTTCAGTTGAGTTGAGTTGAGACCAGGTTTGTTCTTTCAGTCCCTTTCAAGCTTATGTCTTGTTTTAGTATTCCCCTCGCATGCTCGTACATTCAATGTACTGATGCATTTGGCCTGCATATTTTTATGATGCAGATACAGGTAACCAAAATCATCATCCAGCGCATCGTTGATTCTAGTTGAGCTTCAGAGTTATTGGTGAGCCTCCTTGGTTCCGGAGGATCCCTTCTATTGCTTTTAGTATGTTTAGTTCATTAGGATGTTGTGGGTCTTGTCCCGACATCCATCTCAATTTTAGAGGCTTCATAGATAGACAGTCAGATGTTAGTTCTTTAGTCTTTTCATTCTCATTTTATTATGTTGAGACTTGAGTTACCACTTTGGCCAGTAAATGTTATTTTAATACATTCTCAGTTATCTTTGAGCTTTCAGTTTACTTTTAAAAGTACAATTATTTTGAGTTAAGTCTTCCCCTGAGTAAGTAAGCCAGACCAAGGGTGCGCTTGGGGCCAACAATGGTTCTCGAGTGTCAGTCCCGCTCAGGGTGTAGGCTCGGGGTGTGACACATAAACACTACATAATGTATCATTTATATGTATCAAGTTCTACAATGTATGTTTAATCTTATTCAAATTAAAAAGGCTATATAGATAGTACCAAATCAGTTGTGTGTTATGTATCTGCAATCTTTAATATTTGTTCAGTCTTATCCAACATAGAAGGCTATGTATATGTATATATCATCCAATAATAATCTTGATAAACAAATCATAATATTCTATAATTAGAGCACTAAGTATCAGCTCCAATAATAGGAATATAATACAAAACAATGACAATGTTGACTACTTTATTATGTATCAAATTATGATACTTATCTTTTTAAGTCTTATATTTCAATTTTTATGATTCGTTGTACAACACATTGATGTGATTTTCTACTACCTCCGGAAGAAGTCAAAACTTCAGATTGGCAACCAATACAAATTTTAATGATGTATCTGCTCAAATTTTTGATAATTTTGAATCAAAATTGAAAAGAATTTTGAATCAAAATTGAAAAAAAATTTGAATCAAAATTGAAAAGAAATTTTGGACGATTTGAGAGAATAAATTTGAAATTTGAATTGTTTTAAGTTGTTACGCTTTGTAAGAGATTGATTAGCAGAGACAACAATGTGACTGCGTGATTTATGAATTTGTTATTCAATTTTACGTTTCTTTTACTTTTTAAGCGTAACAAAAAAGATTATGTATCATATGTTATTTATCAACACCGTCTCATGTATGTATTTGTTATTTGATTTATGAATCAACACTGTCTTATGTATCACTCACAAATAAGATACAATACTTCACAAACATACTAAGATAGATTAATAGAAATGTATCAGGTCCATTTTCTTTTATCAAAAATCATACACTCAAATTAATACCACATGTATTTGATACATATTAATGGCTAATATGTATCACACGTATCTGATATACATTAATGACCATGATACATTCATAGAAATTACTACTAAATAACCATTCTTTAGGCAACTAAAATTACATGCATCTGATACTTAATAAGTAACACATAGTAATGTATCGATCTTAAATCAAACACTTTATGGGCAATCTTTACTTCTCTAATGTATATGATAGGATTACATTACTTAGTAATTTACTAAATATTTTAGAAATAGTAATGTATCATGAGTAATATATCCTTCTTGTCCACAACGTCCATAAGGTACCTCGTCTAGTTGAAATTGTAGCACCCCAGAAATCTTTTGAGCTAAGACTTGAACCATACTTCGTTGTGAGTAGGATTTTACCGAGGAATTAAAAATTTCTCAAGTGTTAATGTCACTAGATGTACCACCTTTAGTTCAAAAATAATTAAATTGGAAATAGCAAAATCTGAAATTTTGCAAATTAAGCTAAGTATGAGTTTTGGGTCAACTTCAAACGACCATAACTCCTAGATCAGGATCAGTTAGGTGTGATACCAGATACCTTAGGGAAGATATTTGAATTATATTTCCAACGCCACCGAGTTTTCTCAGTTTTGAGTTCGTATGAGGGAGATATGTGCATTCAAAGTTGGGTTGTCTAGATAAGGAAAGTCAAAACCGGATTTTAGAGGGGGTTTTTGGTATTTTCCTTACCAAATCAGATTTAATTCATTTTGAGTAAGGTTTTAAGGGTATAATCCTATTACGTTCAGTTTTATAATCCTAAAATTAGCCTAGGATTTTAGTTGAGAGTTCAAGAAGAGAAAAGAAGATAAAAGAGGAGAAGACAGGAGATGATCAAGCGTTCGTCGAGATTCTTGCGTCTTGTTGCGTAGTTTCACCATGGGTTTAATCCCTAAGAGGTATGTAAGCTTCCATAGTGTTGGGTTTGTTCACCCACACACCAAACATATTATTTTCAGCGAAGTTTCATTTTCAAAAAGTTGAAGAATTTAAGTTCTTGATAGGTGTTCTTGAAGTTCTTTCTAAATCTTGTTGTGTTGGGTTTTTGATGATTTCTTGAGATCAAAGTGAGTGTTTTAAGGGCTGTATTGATTAGATTAGAGTGTGCTTATGCTAAGTAATTGATTCTAAGTGATTGGGGAAGAAACCGTTCGATTCTAGGCGAGTTAGGGTGAGAAAACGAGCAAAGAAATTTGTCGCTTCTTCTGGGTTGGGGTCTGGCGCGTCGCGCCATCCAGAGCGCCCCAAAGTAGTCTCTGAATTTTAGGGGCTGGCGCTCCGCGTGTGCCACTTATAACCCCAGGATTTCCTGCCCCATCCAGTTTGCAATCGGTTGCTCCATTTGAGTTCTTTCGAAGGGTACCTTTACTCTTTTTCGATTCTAACTACTCTAAGCTACTTCCAAACACCTAAAATGATTCCTAACATGATCATAACCTTGAATTCATAATTCAACTTCAAGGTAGAGTTGAGAGTTAAGTTTTGAGAATTCATTCGAACATTTCGAGAAAGTCCCTTTAAGTCCTTAGTGGAGTCTTCTACAACTTCTAGTAACTTGTTTCAAGAATCGAGCAAGTGAGTATGAGAATGAGGATAATGTATTCACGAGTCTACTTTGTCATCATGAGATCTTTCATATCATGAACCATAACTCTTGAATTCATAATCCACATTCAAGAGAGAGTTAAGAGTAGAGTTCAAGAAAGCCTTTGAGTTCAATTGTGAAACCTTTGAGATCCATCATCAATTTGAGTTAAGTTTTGAGTAAGTAAGTATGATAATTAGAAGATTTGTATCACGAGTTCCATAATGTTATGTAGATCTACGAGTCAAGTCGTTCATTCCCATAAATTCCGCATGAACTCCATAAGTTGAGTATCTATGAGAGGAGTAGTATCTTCAAGTTCTAAGTCTTAAGTCTTGAGTTTCTAACCCATTTGAGATTACATTCCTAATCATGGTACTATTACATGTTACCCATGAAGTCCTTGAGTTGAATTGTTCATGCTCATAATTCCGCATGAACCCTTTAAGTCGAACAATCTTGAGGTGAGAAGTATCTTTGAGTCCTTGAGTTGAGTAGTTCATGCTCATAATTCCGCATGAACCCTCTGAGTTGAGCATTCTTGAAATGAGTAGTATCATTGAAGTTCTTGAGTTCCAAGTATTGAGTTCTATATATGGTTATTGAAAACCTTGCATTGAGTCGTTCATGTCCATAATTCGGCATGGACAATATTTTAAGAAGTCTTTTACAAATGTTTAAACTTTGTTTTAAGACTTAAGCTTTGAAGTTGAGTAAAGGGTAAGAGTAAAGTTCATTTTCTTTAAAATGATATATGGGAACTAAGTATTCCCAAGAAGTTTTGAAATTGTTTTCACATTTTGAAAAGAAAGGGAACATCGATTCCAAGAGATCTTTTAAGCTAAATTTTGAGTTATTATCTCAAACCAAAGAAATAAGTTGTTTTAAAAACGTATGAGCTAAGTATAATTTTGTTAGTAGTATTGAGCACCGATATGGGGATGCGAGTTCATATTAACTCAAGTCTCCATAAACCATGTAACCATCATGGGTATTAACGGATCATACTTTTTAGATGATCACGTAAGTTAAGCTAGTGGATCCACTAAGTTAAAGCGTTCTATATGACGGCAAAGTATATGACAGTTCTGACAGCGTGGGCAAGACGTTGTATCACCACTTAGGCTCATAGTGGTGGTTGTCGGTTAGAGAAAGTCCCACAACAGTAATTGCATGGTTCCTCAAGGGGTTCTGCTTAGTATGAATGGGGGTATGGGACTTCATTCATGCATTGCACAAGTAGACTTTGAGAGGGAGCATGGTATGTCTTTTATGATATTATGACACAGAGTTGACATCATGTTTAAACAACTTTTCTTTATATTGCACTTTCTTGTTAATTGCTTTATACTAAAATGAGTCCAGTTATATTGAGTTGGTATCTAATCCTTGAGTTGAGTATCTTATTCTTAAGTTGAGTTGAGTTGAGTGAGTTTGGGAAAAGGTAAGTATGTTTTTTTTAAAATAAAGATTCAAGCTTATGTTATGATATAGAATTCCCCTTACATGCTCGTACATTCCACGTACTGAGCCATTTGGCCTGCATCTTCTCATGATGCAGACACGGGTATTCAGGATCATCAACAGGAGCTTCGTTGATACATCCGGGAGTTCGAGTTAGCTATGGTGAGCCTCCTTGTTTCCGAAGGATTTCACTTACTTTTCAGTTTAATCAGGATGTCGTGGATCTTGTCCCGACTTCCATCTTTATCAGTTTGAGGCTTCATAGATAGTCGGTATAGTTGAGAAGTCTGTATTATTCATTTATTTTATTAAATGTTTTAAAGACTTAAGTTCCGTATTTTATGGCGAGTTGAATATATTATTTTTATTCAAAGTTATCTATTCAGCATTGTTCAGATTTTCTTAAAGTTGAGTTTATTGAATTTTATTCAGTTTTAAGCTTTTGCATGCTTAAGTTAGTCTTCCGCTTGTAGTCAGCCAGGATGAGGGTTCGCTTAGGGACCAGTAATGGTTCTTTAGTGCTGGCCACGTCCAGGGTGTAGACTCGGGTCGTGACAGAAATCTACAACAATTACATATTTTTTGCTTAAGACAAATAATGTATCTTCTTTTAGCATCATAAACTGAAAAATAAACTCATACGACATGGAACAACCTGTAAAAATTTAGTGATACATTATATGAAATATTTTTTTTCAATTTTCAAAGCAATACCTATCTAACAACAGACTAACACAGCTACACAATTTTGTAACCATCTTATAACATGTACCAGATACATTACAATAACCAATGATACGACTATTCACAAAAAATTGACTACACAACATCTCGAGATCACAAATTAAAAAATTGACTACACAACATCTCTCTAGCCTTTTTATGTGTTGTATCAACGCATAGTAGATACATTGCAAATTTTGGCTCATGTGTCTTCACCTCCAAGTACAGACTAACGAAGATATTCAAGATGTATCTTCTCAAATTTTTTGAGGATCTTCTATGAACTAGAAGAAGAATTTTGAATCTCAATTTTTTTTTGATAATTTTGAATCGAAACTGAAAGGATCTTCGATGAACTGAGAGAAGAATTTTAAATCTAAAAAAAAATCGGAAATTTTGAATAAAAATCAAGAGGATCTTCAAACAATTGTATAGGGATAAAGCAACGCTCGTCTCTGTATGTATCGAATCTCTATATTTTCCTCAACTCATTAATCTTCAAGATGCAATGGTTGATTCAACTCACCTCACTTTCTCAGATTCTTGAATGTCTCAACAAAATAGAGATATTCATGATGTATCAACTCAATTTTTCAATGATTCTGAATTGAAATTGAAAAGATTTTTGATAATTTGAGAGAAGAAATTTGAAATTTGAATTTTTTGAAGTTGTTATGCTTTGGGAGAGATTGATTAGCAGTGACAACAACGTAATTGCGTGATTTATGGATTTGATATTTAATTTTACGTTTCTTTTCCCTTTTAGGCGCAACAGAAATTTTTTTGTTCCTTTTTTATCGCAACAAAAGAATTCTTCTTGTATGAGAATTAATGTATCCGAATGGTGACTTATGTATCTGGAAGGCACACATTTTATGGGATTATTGTAATTAGAAGAAGAGTAGGGATAAAATGTAATAGTACCTTACACTATGTGATTTATGTAAGTTATACTTATTAATAAGAACCTAGAAACATATACCATAATGAATTATGTGATACAAATACTAATTAATGTTGATTTATCTATTTATTTTTACTTAAAACAATATTGAAATTTGCATGGAAAAAAAGATGCAAAATCTTTATTAAAAATATATGAAAAGAAATATTTTTTTTTAAAGAGAAAGTACATCATTACCCCATTCAATTATAATATTTTTTTTAAAAAAAGACACTTAAACTTTTAAAGGGTCTTAACACCCTCTTATACTTTTAGAGTGAATTAATTACCTCCTTACGATCATATGTGGCACATAAAGAGTATTTCACTCGCCACTAGCGAGTGATATAAACAAAACATTATTATTTTATTTATTTTAGCATTTATTTAATTAGAAATATGATTTTCTTTTTACTCTATTTGTTTTATTATATTTTTATCATTGGGACCTATCAGCACTCCGATCAACGAAGCTGTAATGGTTGTACTTTAAAATAAATTGGCGGTCATAGAAGATTTCCACTTCAAGGCTTCAGAGAAAATTGATAAGATTATTGAAAAGGGAAAGAGATGAAAGTAGAGTGAAGTGGTGGAGGAAGATCAGAAATGGCCGATGAGAGAAGCGCTAGAGAGATTAACGGCCAGAACAAATTTACTTGGCCATTATTGTGGTGGCTATGCGAGAGAAATGCTGCCGGCGGCGAAGAGAAGGGCTACTGAGGGTTGAAGAAGAAGAAATTACAATCTATTTTTAAAAATAAAATAAAATGAATAAGAAATAATATATAAATATATATGAGAATAAAATTTTAAAATTAATTTAATTGGCATATGGTTAATAATAATTGGTGTGTGCATACATTTTCTTTCTTATATTTGGGGTTGACTGAAATATGGGATATTTTTATCACTATTAAATTATTTAAAGGGTACTAGGACCTTTGCAATGTTTTAGTGTCTTTTTAAAAATAATATTATAGTTAAAAAGAGGTAATGATGTATTTTCTCAATTTTTTCAATAGTAAAAATATTTCAAACTTTAAAATAAACTACCCAAATCTTCATATTATTAAGTAAAATTTGTTGCAATAAGATCTAAAGTAATGTATTATATATACATGGGTAATTAATAAACTTGAAAAGAGATCCTAATAACATTATTATTATGAGATTTTTGTAGTAAACTTAAGAACATTATATCTCACGGTTATAAAAAAATTGAGGCCTCTTATTAGACATTAGTTTTAGAGCCAGTTTGGATTTGCTTAAAAAATAGTTTTTAAGTTAAAAATAAAAAATCAAACTAAAAAAACTTTTAAGTAAAAAATAAAAAGTAGGGTCCTTTTGGTTTTTGACTTATTTTAAGTCATATTTTTTTACTTATTATAAGTCATATTTAACCTTGTCTTACTTCAAAACTTATTTTAAGTCATTTTTGACTTATTTTAAGTTATTTTTTATATTTGTCAAACACTTCTAAAAGTCAAAAACTGATTTAAAAATAAGTTTGACCAACTTTCAAGCCAATTCAAAACACCCTTTTTAGTCTACCGATCTTTTTAGAGAAAAAAACATAAACCTACAATTTTATAAAAATAATTATATATACATTAATTTAATATTAGTAATGACATAATATTTACTGCTTTATCAAATCTATCGGTAAACCTTGACAACTAAATAAAGAAAACTGTTGTTTGGATATAAAAATTTAGACCAAATATAATCATCACACATATAGAAAATTCATAATATTCCGTTAGAGAAATATCTTTTACCCACACTTACTTGGCCACAATGGAAAATGATGATGTGTTCTTACTAATTTACATCGTGATTTTAACTCTTTTCATTCAAAATTTAATCGCTCTTGTTTTCAATACATGAAAATGCTCACATAAATCATATTTTCCATGAACCTTATCAATATTGACTATGTCCCTCCTTTCTCTTTATTGTAGGCATAAATATTATATCCACTATGTCACTAATTACTTGTTAACTTTTGAATTTGTACCCCTATTAAGAAAATAATAATTGATATAGTGAGTTTATCATTCTACCCCTATTAATTATGAAGTGGATGAATTAAAATTTTAAGATTTTCAAGAAGTTTTACCTTTTTCAAGTTTAATTAATTCAAGAAATAATATGGAGAAAATGGTCAAATCCCTCCCTACCGATATTCGAATTTTCAACTACACATTTAAATTTCACGGGTGTCCTATCACCTCTGAACTATTTAAAACTTAAATTATTACCTTTCTCGAATAATATGTAAAGAAAAATTATCCTTTCTTGATTTGACAAAATGAACAAGTAAAAAAGGAAAATTGAACAAGTAATTAGGGACAGAAGGAGTATAAGCAAAGTTTAGTTAATTTTTTTTGTTGAGTGTTTCGATTTTTAAAAATGATTTGAAAGCTAAGTTTTTTTAAAATTTTCTCAAAATTGATTGTAGTTATCTTTTGTTTGATAAAAATAAAATAATTAAAAATATTTAGTATAAAAAGAAAATATGATTGGAGGGTAATTTGAATTGAATATTAATATAGTGTTTTTCAAAGAATATAATATAAATGAGATCGGGTATATTATTAAAAATAACACATATAAATTAGGACATAAATTGACTATAAGATTTGAATTTCAAAAAATGCTTAAGTTTTCTTAACTCAAAAATCTGATTAGGATAGATATGATAACTTTTAAGTTGATTTTCATAAATCTGAATATTAGATTAACTTATAAAGAGAAAACAAAAAGATTAAAATAAAAAAATAATCCAAATTTGAAGAAGTTAATTTTGATGTGATTATATAAACAAGATACGACTATTAATATACTATGATTAAGGCGGTTCATGATTATGGTTAAAAAACCAAATCAAACCGCAATCCGAATCAAATCGATTAAAAAAACCGATATTTGGTTTGATTTGGTTAGGTTTGGTTTTACATTTTGAAAAACTGATACTATTTGATTTGGTTTTGGTTTTACTAAAAAAATAACTGCAAAAATAACCAAACCAAACCGATAAATTAGATATATAAATTTTATAATTATTTATCTATTATTCATAAATAAAATATAAATAATTTGTTAAATTTTAAGTAACTTAAGTCTTTAATTTTATCATTTTCTCAAGCCCAACACGTAAATTTTAGTCCATCTATTACAATCATAAGTCCAAGTCCATCAAAATTCATTACTTTAGTCTTTGAGCAACTTTCACATATAGCAAACACAAAATTCATATTTGTATGTTATAGCAAAGTTTGCATAATTGCGCTCCATAGCAAACATAAATATGTATATTTCGCTATACATATACAAAAGAAAGCAGTTGTATAATCTGTCTTGGTATACATATACAAAAGAAAACAGTTGTGTAATCTTCTTTGGTATACATATACAAAAAGATCAATTGTATAAAGTGAGAGAGGCGAGTGAGCGAGCGAGATCTGGGAGAGGGGAACGGAAATTTATGTATATATACAATTTTCACGCATTTTATACATTTGCGTTTTTGTATAAAGTGAGAGAGGCGAGTGAGAGAGCGAGATCTGGGAGAGGGGAGCGAGGGTAACGAAAATATATGTATATATACAATTCTCTCTCGCTTTATACAAACACAAACACATTTTATACAATTTGCATTTTTTGTATAAAGTGAGAGAGGCGAGTGAGAGAGAGAGATCTGGGAGAGTGGCGAGCGAGATCTGGGAGAGGGGAACGAAAATATATGTATATATACAATTTTCTCTCTCTTTATACAAATGTACTTTATACACTTGCGTTTGTATAAAAAATGAGAGAGGCGAGGGAGAGAACGAGAGTGGCGAGAGAGATTCAGCAGGAGAGAAGTGAAATAGCAACAATTTGCTATGGGGTATAATTAAATCAAACTATATTTATAGCATTTAATTTGAATTAATAGTTTGATATTATATACAATTTTCCCTTAGTCTTTACCTACCATACCTTTCATAAGATATTTACCCCTTCTCTTAATTGAATCACTTTGTTCATGTAATGATAACTTTAATATTGTTTAATTGCTTAGTTGAACCAAAAATAGCAAAAAATAATAGTAGTTATAAATATCTCATTATCAATTATTATTTGTTTGAAATATCTAATTTTCAAAAATATATTTTTGTTTTTTCTTGAAAAACATCCATGGTTCAAATGGTGCACTAATCATTGAAAAATTAGATATAATTTTATTTACTTGATTATATTTGAAGAAACTTTAAATTATAAATTTTGAATCCATACTTACACTTAATTATTATATTTTATTAAATTTGTATTTATTGAATAATTGAATAAAAAATTTAAGTAGATAAAATATTCATTTATTAGTTATTATTAACATGAAGTTGAATTATCTCCTATAATAGATATATTTGATGTTTTGATGATGGCTAAAAAGAAACGAAAAAGTAAGAAAACTCTTCTAGTTAGGGCTGGGCAAAAATACCGAAAAACCGAAATACCGAATCGAACCGAATTATTTCGGTTTCGGTATTTCGGTTTTTGGTTCGGTATTCGGTGTATGTTTTTGTATTTTTCGGTATTTCGGTATGTAATTTTTGTGTTATTCGGTATTTCGGTTTACCAAAATATATTATATTAAATAATAAATATTTTAATTTTAATTAAATTAGATCAAAACTCTTTAAACCTTTTGATCTTTTCAATTTTTTTACTTTTCTAAATTCTAACTTTCTAAGCTTTAGCAGCAGCCAGCAGCCGCACAACCAGCAACAGCCGGCGACTAGCAGGCGACAACCAACAGCCGCCAGTTCCGTCGACCAGCAGCAGCAGCCGCCAGTCCCGTCGACCAGCAGCACGCACAGCAGTAGCAACTGCCAGCCACCAGACCCAGTCGACAAGCCGCATCACCACGCACAGCAGCAGCCGGCGACCGGCAGGCGACAACCATCAGCTTTCAGGTATTTTTTCTTATAAATATATAAAAATAATTTTAAGTTTTTAACTTGCATTTAGTCAATTACTTGAGAATATTTTAGTGCATTTGGATTTTGATCTATCCATTAAAATAAACTAATAAAGATTTCAGATTTGTATATTTTAAATTTTTATATTTAAACTTTATTTTTTTATTTTGATTTGCTCATTTGTATAATTGTAATATTGTATTTTCTAGCAAAGGGTCAAATCTCAGACAAAAAAAAGAGAGCAAAAGTAATAAAGAAAAAGAAACCACAATGAAAAAATGCATCCAATCATCATTTTCTTTTCCTTATTTGCTCCTTAATATTCTAAGTGTGAATTCATTGTGAAATAGTTTTTTTTTATTATATAGATGGCTGAACAAAATCAATCAAATGTGGGTGTGGCTAATCAAAGTCGAATAAGTATGGATGATTCTATGGATAATACACCTACTACTAGCAATGATGCCTCAATTGGCACAGAGGAAACAAAAAAAAGAAAAGAAATGGATCCTAGGTCTACTGTTTGGCAATACTTCAAATTTTTTTTTGAAAATGGTTTATTAGTTAAAGCAAAGTGTTTACATTGTAAACAAAACTATGCTGCTAATACAACTAGAAATGGAACAAGTGGACTGAAACAACATTTGACTAACCGATGTAAAGTGTATAAGCCCACCTGGCATTCAAAAATTGTTAAATATTCAAAGTAACAGTTCTTCGATAGAGACTTGGAAATTTGAGCGAGAGGTATGTAGGAGAGCTTTAGTTGAGATGATAATTTTGGATGAACTACCTTTTAGTTTTGTTGAAAAAGAAGGCTTTAAGAAGTTTATGAGTAAAGTTCAACCTTTGTTTCGGATTCCTTCTTGTAGAACCATAACAAGGGATTCATATGAAGTTTATGGTGAATTGAGAATGAATTTGAAAATGTCTTTTAGAGAAATACAACCAAGAATTTGTCTCACAATAGACACATGGACCTCGATGCAAAGAATCAATTATATGTGTTTGATTGCTCACTTTATTGATAGGGATTGGGTGCTTCATAAAATAATATTGAATTTTTGTCCTATCACTAGTCATAAAGGTGAGCATTTGGCTGAGTGTATTAGTAATTGTTTACTTGATTGGAACTTGGACAATGTCTTTACTGTTACGGTTGATAATGCCTCTTCAAATGATGTGGCAGTTTTAGAGTTGTCCAAAAAATTAGATATGTGGGAAACTAATATGATGGAAGGTAAGCATCTCCATGTGAGATGTATGGCTCACATACTTAATTTAATTGTGCAAGATGGTTTGAAAGAAATTGGTCCTTCTATCAAACGGGTGAGACAAATGGTGAAATATGTTAGATCATCTTCTACAAGGGCAAGAAACTTCTTGAAATGCAAAAAATAGAATGTAATAAAATGTTGTCTTTAGATGTGCCTACTAGATGGAATTCCACCTATTTGATGTTGGACACGACAGAAAAATTTGAAAAGATTTTTGAGAGGTTTGATCTTTATGATGGTAATTTTAATTCTTTTCTTGCTACTGATGTTTGTGAAGATGGAAGTATTGCAGGTTCAATTCAATATGAGGATTGGGCTAATGTGAGGAATATCACAAAGTTTCTTGAAATTTTTTATGAGCTCACATTGAAAGTTTCAGGGTCACGGTATGTTACTTGTAATGTTCATTTTGAGGATATATGTGAGCTTGATGCATACTTGAAAGTATGTATGACAAGTGATGATGTTGATTTGAGTAAAATGGCTTCGGGGATGAAAGAAAAGTTCAAGAAATATTGGG
>JAJOOS010012289.1:0-17820 GCA_029582725.1 Solanum chiquidenum
TTATGCAGCAAGGGACATCCTATAGCCTTTATTAGCAAAGCATTATCTCCAAGACATGTTGTTATGTTAGTTTATGATAGAGAGTTATTGGCCATTGTCCAAGCTGTTACTAAGTGGTCTCAGTACTTGTTAGGTCAGAGGTTTATTATAAGGACTGATCAAAGAGCTTTGAAGTACCTTATGGAACAGAAGTTGCACACAAACTCACAGTTATTGTGGTTAACAAAGTTGATACCATTTGACTATTTACTGAGAACAAAGTCGTTGATGCACTGTCGAGAGTTACTGGGGCTGAGTTACTTGCTTTGGTGATTTTCCCAACCAACACTGATCTCTTTCAGGCTATTGTGGATAATTGGCACTCAGACCCAGAGCTTACACAGTTGGTTGCAGATTTACAAGCTAATCCTGACTCTCATAGGCAGTTTACTTGGTTGCAAGGCCAATTAAGAAGGAAAGGAAAACTAGTGATTGGCAAGGTGCAGAGTTTAAGGAATGACATTATGTTCCTATGGCATACTGGCCCTATAGGAGGTCATTCAGGTGTAGAAGCTACCCTCAAGAGATTGTTGACACTATTTTATTGGAAGAACATGAGAACATAAGTGAAGGGTTTCATTCGAAGGTGTGATGTTTGTCAGAAGAACAAATCTGATTTAGCTGCTTATCCTAGGTTGTTACAACCATTACCCATTCTTGAGGTGGTGTGGTCTCAAATTAGTATGGACTTCATTGATGGTCTTCCCAAATCTCATTGTTGTGAGGTGATTTGGTGGTCGTCGACAGACTCAACAAATATAGTCATTTCCTCCCACTGAAACATCCCTATACTGCTCAATCAGTTACCCAGGTGTTCTTGGATACTATTGTGAAATTACATGGCTTACCTGATGCTATAACCAGTGATAGAGATGCCGTGTTCCTGAGCACTTTTTGGCAGGAGCTATTTACTCTTCAATGGGTATTGTTACATACATCTACAACTTATCATCCTCAGTTTGATGGACAAATGAAAGTACTGAATAGATGCCTTGAAACCTACTGAAGATGCTACAGCAGTGATGATGCTTCCAATTGGTTGGCTTGTTTGCCTATGGCTGAGTATTGGTATAATACTTGCTTCCATTCATCCATACAAACCACACCATATGAAGCCTTATATGGCAGGCCACCCCCTCTACATCTCCCTTACTTACCTAGTGAATCAGCTTCTGCCGAAGTTGACACTATCTTGGTGAACAAAGAACTTAAGTTGCAACTCCTTAAGCATCATTTGCATAGAGCTCAACTCCGAATGAAACAACATGCATATTCCCATAGAAGTGAGAGGCATTTTCCTGTGGGGGATTGGGTATACTTTAAGGTGCATCCATACAAACAACCGACTATCTCTCATCACTCTTCTCATAAGCTTGCTGCTAAATACTATGGTCCCTTTCAGATCATTAAGAAGGTTGGCCCTGTGGCCTACACTCTTTTGTTGCCTAGCTCTATCAAGATTCACCCAACTGTGCATGTCTCGTTGTTAAAAAAGTATTATGAAGTGCCTTCCCACGTTTATTATCTGCCGACTTTTGACTTAGCCAATCCAAATTGCCCTACTCCAGAGTTTGTTTTACAGCGAAGAATGGTCAAGAAAGGCAACAAAGTTGTTGCTCAGGTATTGGTTAAATGGGTTGGTCTTCCCGCTGATGTAGCTACTTGGGAATTTGCTACCATCTTGAAGACAAGGTTTCCATCCTTTGATCCTTGAGGAAAAGGATCTTTTGTATGGGGGAGTACTGTTACAGTAATTTGGGAATTCAAAAGTTAGTTGACAAAGTTAGTTAAATACTGTTAAGCTACAATAATCAGTGTAATGGTAGTTAGTTAGATGTTAGTTGTAACTGAATTTGTTAGATGAGATAAGTCAGTCAAGTTCTTTATAAATAGACATTGTAATCATCAGTTACATTCATGATATTGAATATACATATTTCTCTCTCTCTTTCTAAAACTCTCTCTTCCTATTCTTCTTCATTACTAACTGTTTTCTCGAGAAATCCTGAAACAGTGCTTCGATTCTCAAATTCATTGCGAATTCCTGCAATCGAGTAACACAGACCCAACGAACAACAACACTAACCCAATTCCAGACGCGGCCAGTCCCTTTCCCTCTTTTCCCTTTACGATTTTGGTTTATTTTGTAGGTATTTCGTCCAGCTCTTTCTTTCTTCTCCGGCGTGGCTTCAACTCCGGTAACCTCTTTCACTTCAGTTCTCTTTTTAGATCCGACCGGAGGGGTTCAAACTCTGGCCATCATTATTTTCTTCTTCATGTTGTCTAGTCACTGTTATTTTGGAATTCATTCGGAGTCAAACTCCCGTAGCAGGTATTTGCTTCATTTTGTTATGGTTATAGAATGTGGTTTGTTTCAACTCTTTTTTATTTTCATTTTTTTCTTTGTGTTATTATTCTTAGTAATTTTGACTAGTTTTTTTTGTGTTACATTGATTTTTCGTTGTTGTGTTATGCTTTGTTATATCACTCTCTGTCCGTCTCTCTCTGTTGAACTACTACATTTTCTTATTGTTGCTCTATTTATTTTGTTACATCTTGTTGTGAATTTTCTGATTTTTAATGGTTGGTTTTTTTCTAGTCTTCCTATGTTTTGTCCATAATCTTTGCCTACATTTCATTTGTTATTGGTAGTTTTTACATTTTCTTTTAATAATATCCTTTATACATTTTTGTTTGCTAAAACTTAGTGTTTCAGTCATTCTTTTGATAGTTTCCATGGTTGTCTCATTTTTTTTTTATTTTTTATTTTGGATTGGCTAGACGTCGTTGGCAAATTTGTCTCTTATTATTGTCCTATTTTAAAGATATTATTATTTTGTTTAGGTTGATTGTTACCTTTTGTTTTGGACTATTTGTTCTCTTGATTATTTTGTTGAGTATATATTTAATAGTTACATGTTAAATTGGTCAATGAAAAAATCTTTCCGTCGATTTTGGAGGTCTTTTCACTGTAAAAAGACGGAAATTTAGTTTAAGTTCATATATTTTGTTTGTTAAAATGGATCGATAAAGAAATTATCGTCGATTTCTAAGATCTCCCATGTTAATTAGACGGGTTTTTATTTTTAAGTTATTATTTGATTTATTCATATTTATTCATTACTAACACTTTTATTAAGTGTCTTTACATGTACACTGAGTTGCTTCCCATTGAAGCTATTCGAATGAAATTCGAATTATATTATTTATTCATTAGCTTGTATATATCGATGTTAGGCAAACCTTAGACCATTTCTTACATTATTATTTTATTTTATTACTTGTGTATATCGCATGTTTATTATACTTGTATATTTATTTTTATCTCCTCCTCAATTTGAAAAAATGAATACAGTCGGAACCCACAATTGTGGATTTCGAAGGATGCCTAACACCTTCCCTTCGGAATAAATTGAACCCCTTACCTAGAATCTATTGATTTCGTGGACACTTCTTTTAAGTTAATTTGTCAATTGGTTTCCTAGTTTTCCTAAAAATTAGGTGGTGACTCCCTTTTACCCTTTTTCCCCTTTTTAAAAAAAATCTTTTTAACTCTTTTTAAAATTGGTTTTTTATTTTTTGGTGAGTCATCGCGACGTTGCGCCCTCTCAAAGAATGTCAACAACTCTTTGATTCAATTAGGTGAGAAAGCCTTTCAACCTAATAATCCTTATTATGTGAGAAAACCTTTCACATCATGCTAGTATGTGTTTATGAGAATATCCTTTCAACAACACAACAACAACATCATCACTGATACTTTACTCTCAAAGCACCCTTAAAACATTTGCATAGATTTCATAAGAAAATGCATAATTCCATCTACAAAACTTTTGATATTTGTATCTCTTATCCTTCTTTAATTCTGTACCTTTTGCATATTCTTATTTTAATTAGTAAGAATTAACAAGGGTGAATCAATGACTCTAAATGCATTTCTTTGGACGGCAGGAATTAACTAGGGTAATAAAATTGCACTGAAGGCATTGTTTTGGACTATATGACTCATCAAGCATGCTTCGAACTATATTTCAATATCTTCAACACACCTTTAATTTCGTAAATGTTTTACAGCTTTGATCACACTCAATGAGATATAAGGAAATAGTATATGTTTATGGATGTTCCCTTGGTGGCAGCCCTTACATCTTTCACAATGTGGATTATGTGTTTCTTCATCACTAAATGTATTCTGACTTATTTATTAGAACATACAACTTATGCTAAGTTGGGTCCTCAAGAGTTAGTTCAACAGGTTAGATTAGAAAGGAGGAAATGATCAAAATAGTCCTTAATGTATGAACTTGATGGAAATGTTCCTTTATGTATCATAAATTGTGATCAATTTAGTCCTTAACCCTAAAATTAATATATATATTTTTTTTGCCATCAAAATATACGAAATATGTAAAAGATGCGCTCGTTCAAGACTTTCCTTCCCCTGTTTTCAAAAATTCCAAAAGGGCACATCAATTTTTTTTAATCAAAAGGGTAAAATCGCTCCTGACGGAGCGATTTTATTTTGACAAAATTAACGTCGTTACTCCTTTAAAAAACATAAAAATCGTTGCCGGTCCAATTTTTTTTCTCTTTAAAATCGTTGTTGTGAAATTTTTTTTTAACAACGCTGCCCCAGCAATGTTTAAAAAAATAGAAATAGCTGCTATAACATCCATTTTCTTAAAAAAGTTTAAATTATTTTTATTAAAAATTCCCGAGGCGAGGACTGCTTAAAAAAATAATGGGAAATCGCTTCACGTGTAGCGATTTTAGTTAATTTTTTTTTAAATAATCGCTGCCATTAATTTTTTTTAACTAAAATCGCTACACGTGGAGCGATTTCCCATTATTTTTTTAAGCAGTCCTCGCCTCGGGAATTTTTAATAATTTTTTTTTTTAACTTTCTTAAGAAAATGGCTGCTATAGCAGCTATTTCTATTTTTTAAACGTTGCTGGGTAGCGTTGTTAAAAAAAAAATCACAACAGCGATTTTAAAGAAAAAAGTAAAAAAATTTGGACCGGCGGCGATTTTTATGTTTTTTAAAGGAGTAACGGCGTCAATTTTGTCAGAAAAAAAATTGATGTGCCCTTTTGGAATTTTTGGAAACAGGAGAAGGAAAGTCTTAAACGAGTGCATCTTTTATATATTTCGTATATTTTGATGGCAAAAAAAAATAAAAAATATATTAATTTTAGGGTTAAGGACTAAATTGATCACAATTTATGATACATAAAGGACCATTTTCATCAAGTCCATACATTAAGGACCAAATAGAATCAAAGTCCATACGTTAAGGACCAAATGGAATCAAAGCCCATACATTAAGGACCATTTTGATCATTTCCTCGACTAGAAAGAGAGTTGAATGTTTTTGTCTTAGATATTACAATATATAATTCATTTAAAAGAAGCGTGACCATGTTCCCTAATTTTCCATATACGCACACATAAATTCTTCCTGTCCAACGCTATAACCGTCAAGATTGTCATATTTATGCCACTTAAATGTGCTACATTACCCACCCATAAACAGTGGCGGACCCAGGTTTTTCTCCCTCAGTCTCTATTTACTTGTCCAATTTTGACTTGACATATTTATGAAGAAAATAATAATTAACATAGTGAGTTCACCATTTTATCTTATTCATTAATAGAATTTCAAAATTAATTTATGTTCATTTCTTTTTAAAAACATTAATTCTCTAAATAAATTGAGGGTATAATAAATAAATAAAAATATTATCAAGAAATTCTTGATTTGTCAAAAATGACAAGTAAAAAAAAGGACAGAGTGAGTATTTGAGAACCCCTAACAACTTAACCTTATTCAATAGCCATGGCATATTGCTGACACTCAACTTAATATTTCCTAAACCCATGTGATGTTGGCATTGCTATAATAGCCATAATATACTCAAATTATAACTGCTCATATCTTCAACTACATCATACGCATATCCTAATTTGACAGCCATGGTGGTGTGCTGGAGTTGAGTTGCGCATAGGGAGATCCTGAAGTATCTTGGAAAAACATGGAAATATCAGTCAGCTAATCTAACATTTTGAAAGAAGAAAGAAGAATCTAGAAAATATAGTAGCGTAATGACCAAGATACTGAAACAGAATGTTAAAACTATTTTTCTGCCAAATACTTGCTCGAGTAATCAATCTGCAAGTGTCAATTACATAGGAGAACATGTATTCAAATCTTTGAACAGTACATTAAATCGAAGGATGCTTATAATTAACAATATGAAACTAAATATATAACAATTGTTGCTGATTAATCGCACACTCAAGTGTACGTGATCGTACAAGTAATAAAGTGGCTCTTTTTTTGAGAGCCGGGTATTGTACCCACAGAAACTCACGCTTAGAAACTATTCATTTCTCTAGTTCTCAGTTAACCACAAATGTATTTCCAGATTTAAAATAAAGTGTTTATTCTATTTCTAAATTTTAAAATAAAATGTAAATAACAAGATTTAATTTCAATGGTTTCAAACAATGATTTGGAGAAGATCCAGGGCTGCAGCTTCTATCAGGATTAATGCAATCAATATCATTTATGTGGGTAATTATTAACTGTCGAATCAATGAATCACAGGATTAGATGTATGATCATGGTCTCCCGACCTCTAATCGCCTACGATAGATAACACCCTAACTACATCGTTGAGCAGGGATAGACTGATTACCTACCGAGCTTTAAGTTATCTTCCTGTATGGTGACCCAAGCGAGGTCTCTAGGTATATCCCTATCCCATAAACGAATCAACCCTAGCTATTTAGAGTTCAACAAGCTCCTTATGCCCCACTCTCTATCCTCTTATTCCTCTCCCGAGTTCAATTCGGACAATAAATATATTTCTATGGTGATCAATCATGAAATACGAAAAATAAGAACATAAGATAGATTCATGTGATAGTCAATAATAAACCTAACAACAATCGATCAATTACAATCATCCTGTAGCCACAGCCCTAGAACTAGGGTATTTAGCTACTCATAGTCCAATGAACAATCATACAATGGTTATGAATCATCCACTGATTAAAAAGAAAAGAGTTTGAGAAATAACCCTAAAACTGACGCAAATGCTCTTCCAAATCGTCCTGCTTTCAAACCCCCCAAGGATCCACCTAATTAAATGAAATAAAACCCTATTTATACTAAAAGTCGAAACGGCCAAATCTGGTACTCAGGCGCGCGACGCGCGGTGCCATCCAAATTTCGAATCAAGCTATTTTTGCCTTCTGCGCGACGCGCGAGCAGCACGAGGCATTCTGCCTTAAAATTAATTTTACAACCCAAAACTTGTATTCCTCCGCGCGACGCGGAGATAACACATAAATGCCTTGGTGCATTTTCCTCAGCTTCTTCATTGTTCTCTTTTGACTCGAATCTTCAGATTTCTTCCTTTATCCCTTTTTGTGCTCGTTTCTCCCATTAAGCGTACCTACACAACTAATCATGTTGGTTAGCTCATAAATAAGCAAATGACTCGATAAGACTACAAACAACTACATTTTGAATTCAAACTAGGCGTAGATGCGGGCATCATTAGCATTCTAGGCATATAAATATGCCTAAGATCAAACAATTACCTCACTTTCTAAGATTTCGAACTAAGTTTGGGCGGAAAGATTGCAAACGTAGTTATTATATTTGAATGTTGATTAATTCAAAAGGAAGAAGCAAAGATTAGGGGGAGAAGCTTTACCATTTGTCAGTCCTTGTAACTGAAACTATTCTAATCGCAATTTGTAAATCATGCATAACATATTCATAACAACTTTAAACGCAACTCAGCCTATTAAAATATCATCATCATTAGGAGGGAAGATGGTTCAGAACAAATTGAATATTACTGCTACTTAGTGTGAGAGAAGTTATTAGCGAAAAGGTAAGAGTTACTGGGCCATCTAAATAAAAAAGAACTTCCTATATGTATACCTGCTTGCATCAGTTACTAAGGTGAAATGTAAAATGTCAACAGATATCAACATATACTAAAATTATAAAACAACAATCTTTAGAACTTGCTAGTTTTTATGTCAAAAAATTTATTGTTCGTTTACGACTCAGGATTGCACACATTAAGCACCCATTAAATGAATATAGTATTTGTAGGAATGGTTCCTATTTATTTATAATCAACAAATTTGAAAATTCCAATCAAGCATGCTCTCTCTTTACTCCTAGTAACACCAGAATTTACTCAGATTCAGCATAAATGATGTTAAAATTATCACATATGTATGATTTGTTGGGGAAAATTTTTAACTCCAAAAGAAAAACAAAATGAAGAAAAGATCAAACATGTTACAACCAAACAAAGACACAGTTGCGACTGAGAAAAGTACATACAACCTTAACACAATCTCTATTGTAGTAAAAAAAGAGTATATAAAGCAACACTAACCTGTTAATCTGAAACACTGAAGCGGTAAAAAAACTGAATAACTTCCATATCATTTTGGTTGTTTCATCCTCCCTAAATTCAAATAATTAGTTCATCCCCATTATCAAGGATAGTTGTACCAACTGAGAATTGAGGAAAAAACTTATATTTTTCAGTAACCAAAAGTCGCAAAAATAAGAAAGTTACTTCCTGCAATTAGACAACATATATAACAACAATCTGAAATATAAGGAAAGAAAATCTAAATTACATTACATTATATCTCTAGTGTTCATGTCTCGCAAAAATCAGAGGTTATTAAAACTTAAATCTCAAGCATAATTATTTAACCTATGTCATATTCAACAAATAAGCTGCTACAACATTGAAATCTGGACAAATCTGTAAAACAAAAAGAGACCAGAATTCTTCTAATTGGATTAGATTTTTCCCAAGGAGTTTTGTTGTAGGTACATAAGTAGACCAACCTTTTACAGCTTTTTCGATGGCGTGACTGGTTAAATTTTCAGGTTTACGCTTGAAGATCCAGATACAACACCTATTACTTTCATCTCTAGACTCTACCTCAGTTGTGCTCGGAGGCTTGACCTTTCTGGTGTTTTCTCATTAATATAGAATGTAAAGCTGTCTTCTTTTTCTACTAGGACAGGGAAAATGGAGTTTTGTGTGTGACATTAGAGCTTCTCCAAGAAGACTTCATTAACTGAACTCAAACAGCGAGAATATGTCTTGAACGTGGTTAGTGTGCATGAGTTGGTTCTGCAAACAGAATGAGTCACTACATTCAAAATATTTCACAATTGTTTTTATATAGATGGTGTATTGCATTATAAAAATGATTTTTGTCGCATAACTTTGATGGAAATAGCAAATTAAAATTATTTATAAAATATACTAATATGTGTTAATAATTGGTAACCTTAATGCAAGTTGTGTCGAATATGTCTTCTACTTCCATGAAGATCATTTCTGTAATGATATATGTACATCTTCAAAAGGAAAATAAGAGTATTTGATGTGAAATGTTATACTTACTGATTGTCGACAACAGTGGCAAAGTCAAATGGAAATTTATACTTCATACATGGTAAAAAAAAAGTTATGCATATATAGTAGATGTTGAACACACCTTCTTCATGTTATAAAGCACTTATTGGAAATCGTGGCAGAATTTTTTTGGCTCTGTCACGATCAATCAATAGTATTAAAACGAAGAATCAACTACCAACTCTCACACACACAAGCTTTCCCGGAACAATTGAGCTCCAAAATTCAGCATTAATCACAAAACAAACTAAAGCAAAAATAATTAGATTTAAAAAAAAAAAAGAGAGTCTAAAATTAACCACGAATATAACTTTTCGTTTTAAGAATATGAACTAACATGTGTGTGCTTTAAAATATACCAAGTCGATCTCATTTGCAACTACGAATGTAAACATATGCTTTGTCATTAGACTATTTGTGATATGCCTCTTCACAAAAAGCTAACTACATATAAACTTTCCTATTCATTTTCATTAGCTGCAATACACAATGGCAGTGCACTCAAAGTTTCATTGAATATTTGTTGAACAATAATCTTCGTTATTAGTTCGAATACTTTCCGATATGAAGCTTGAAAGTTACTTATCTATGTCCATGATTGAAAAATAAATCAAAATAACTTCAAGCAAGAAAACTCAACAGTGCAATCTCTGCTCCAACATGAGACCTCAACCTTAATGCACAACAAAATGGGGATTTATGAGTTTAGAAGCAACTATTTCCCAGCAATGCTCAATGCGGGTTACAGTGACTTACAACATAAATTTGGTGCGTCCAACTTTCAGAAATTTTAGAATAAAATTTGAGCAAGGATTGTCGAAACACTCACCTGCAGTAATTTCGAATAGCTATTTCACAATCCCATGTCTCCTGACAAATATAAAGTTCGAAAAACTTCAAACGATAATAAAGAGACATGCATGAAAAATGATGTACAAACTATGGATACAAATCAATGAGAGAAGTACTAAATTAGTAAATACAAAATAAGCTATGGAACTTTATGCACATTCAATCTTTTCAATATAAAAGACCCATAAAATTTTCGAAAAAATCAACTAATTAATATGAAAAAATCTAACCTGTACAAAGATAATGATGAAGAGCTATCCGATCAACGTTGAAGAAGAACCGATTTGGAGTGAAGAAATACATCAATTTTACATAAAAACATATAACATAGTGAGAGAAAAGAGAGAGAAGTCTAAGAAAAGATGAAATTGTGTTTTGGGTGGAAACCAAATGTCTTTCAGAAAGACAAAGATGTAATACGTGTCAAAAGGAAAAGGAAGATGATGATGAAAAATTCATACATGTGGTTAAGAAAGAATATGAAGTTGTAGTACAATTTACTTTACTTTTGGTACAATTGATTGAGGATGTTGTGATAATCCTTTTCTTGTTCACTTATAAATAAGGGTAATATAAAAATCGATTAATATTTAGGGGATATTTTGATTGTTCAATATTTAAAGTTTTAATATTAATGTCTTTACGTGATTTTATTATAATTCATAGTTTATATGAAGAATGGTAAAAATCTCCTTAAACTATGTAAAATTGAATAAAAGTGTTCTTCGTTAATAGTATGGTCTAAAAAATTTCATGTCAAAATAGTTTGGTCCAAACATACCTGAAGCCCTATGTCGGCTTATGGTTCAAAATGTCATTTTCCTGATAAAGACATTATTTTTTATTTTTTAAAACATATTTGATTCCTAATAAAAGTGTTACTTTTAAAGAACTCTATTAAGCTATTCTTGTTTCTTTTAAAGTCACTTTAACTAATAAATAAGTAGAAAATAATCTTTTTTTCCTTCTAAATCTCATTTTATCAAATTAAGAGTTACTCTATAGTGTATGTCATATGTAAGATTACAGTAACTCCATCATTAGTTATTATTTAGATAACTATAAAAAAATTCTAATAAAATAGTTTTATCTTTTCTGAATTTAAGCATGATAAGAATTTGATAATGAAAAAATACTATTAGGAAAAAATGTGTTTATCGAGAAAATAAATAATATCTTTATTTGATAAAAGATATTTTGACCCAATAAGTAACAATAAAAGTATTTTTAGACCAAACTATTAAGGGAAAATTATGTGAAATGAAAAACATTTAGAATATATTGTATAATATAGTTACAGTTTCGGTTATTTTACCGTGGCTACAGTTTCGTGAAATTTTGCTATTCGATTTTCTAATTGTATAAGTCTAGAATTTATATATTTGGTCTCTAATTGTATAAATCCAGAATTTGTATATTCGATTCCTGATTGTATAAATTCAGAATTGTATATGCTTACCCTAGCTATTTGTATACGATTTATGCAAAATTCATTATAAATTACCCTATTTGTATATTGGCAAGCGAAATATACAAAACGAGTTCTGAAAAATTCCTAGATGTATATATACTGAATTTGTATATATTTATCCTGTTTATATATTCGCAAGTAGAGCTGTCAAAATGGGCTTGACCTGTTAAGTCGGCCCAAACCAACCCTCGAATTAAGTAGGGTTGGGCCTAATTTTTTGGTCCATTTAGGAACGAGACTTTTTGGCCCAGGCTCATTTGGCCCGCTAGCCTTTAGGCCCAACCTGCGAGGCTTAGAGGCAAGTCCATGGGATATGAATGTTAAAAATATTTATTATAAATATTTAAGTAGTGTTTTATTTGTAAAGGTTTTGTCAATAAATATTTAAAAAATATAAAATCAAGTCTAACTCCTTTGTAGATCTTTTACATTTTAGGGCCATTAGCCCACTAAAATCAAGCCTACTTTTGTTTTTATGCCTAATTTTTTATTTTCCCTTAATTTGTTGTCTTGTTTATGAAAAAATTGATCATGTAATATTTTTTGGTCGGATGAATCTTACGATGTTGTATCTTGGCTATTATGTATTTTTGTAAGTATTTACTAAAGTATGTAATTCATAAATGAATTTTTGTATGTATTGATCGATGTCGTGTTCATCAGACATCAACATTCGATACTCTTAGATACTCTTTCTAAGACACCAATGTTGTTCATTTTTTGGTTGAAGGGTCGACCCATCCCAACCCGTGACCCGCTTAGGGCTGGGTTGGACTGCTATTTTATAAGTCCTTTAATTAAAAGGGTCTGCCCGTCCTAACCCATTTAACTCTCTGGCCCGTTAGGGTTGAGTTGGGCCAGCCCATTTTGACAGCTCTATTCGCAAGCGAAATATACACACAAGCAAGTGAAATATACAAACTGCAGCCTCCATTTGTATATACTTACCCTGTTTGTATATTTGCAAGCGAAATATACAAACGGGCAAGCGAAATATACAAATTGCAGCTTCCATAGCAAATAGATCGACTATAGCTATGGAGCGCAATTACCCAAACTATAACTATGAAGCGAAATTACCAAAATTATAGTTATAAAGTCTTATTATGTCTATTATATTTGTTATTTTTGAAATTTACTCAACTTTTAACGATAAATATAATTTTAGATCAAACTATTAATTAAAGATATTTTAATCTAGTTTTTCATAATTTAAAGACATTTTAATTTTTTTTGGGTAATTTGTAACTTAGATAGGGTGGACATATAAAGAAAACTATTGATTGGGTATTCAAGATGATGTGTCTTTCATGCATTAATCGTCAATTAGTGGTGATTGGTGACCTGGCTTCAATTATATATCAATGATATACCGTTTCTTCACCTCGAACATTATTGACATATTTTATGCTTTATAAATGAACATGTTGGTGAATACTATATAATATATTACAATGGAAATGAAGTGAACAAAATATTCCTGTTGAGATGTGTGAATATCTCGTTTTTTTTAAGGAAATTTAAGTTTATTGTGATATGATTTTCACCAATTCAGTAGTAGAACTTTTGGTGTGTCCCTCTTGAAAATACAACAACATCGTATCACTCAAACAACTTCAAATTAATTGAAAAGTTCAAAACTCCATCAAAAGAATACATTCCTTCTATAACGAACAAGTTGGAGACTTTAGTACTCCCTCAATAACGAACAAGTTGGAGACTTTAGTACTCCCTCCGTTTAAAAAAGAGTGGTCTAGTTTGACTTAACACAAACTTTAAGAAAATAAATACTAAGACTTTTGAATCTTGTGGTCCTAAATTAAAGTTATGTCAAATGTACAAAATTGCCTTTTAATCTTGTGGTGTTAAATATATCACGTGAAAAACTGAAAGTAAAATGTTACTAAAAAGGGAAAAAAGTAATTCTTTTTTAAACAAACTAAAACGAAAAGAAGATCATTCTTTTTAAAATCGAGGAAGTATATTTTTTTGTCTCAATTTTCTTTTTCACTACACCAACCTCAAAATATAAACAAAATATAACACTTTTCATTCACTTCTGATCTTTTTCATATTATATTACAACATAACGAAGAAAACATCTTTTATTTATATTTATATATATAGAGAGAGAATTTCTCCCACTATTATAAATATCATGAATGTGTATAGATTTGAGATTAGTGGAAAATTCTATGAGACTTGACTAAGAAAAAAGCAAAAAAGTCATTTCATCAAGTGCTATACAAAAGAACAAATCACTAGAAATGAGTGCCATCTCATTCTTTTTCTCTTCTTATTTTTTTTTAAACTTTTTAGGGGACGACAGTTATGGAAAAGGACAAATCGCAGAAATAATTCCTCTGTCCCTATATATAATTTGTATAAAAATAATAATTATGCAAAACACTCACATGTTTTATGTACATTCTCTTGTGGTATTGTCTATCGATTTCTTGTAAAAATAGGTATGTAATTATTAGATTAAAGTGTGTATTTCTATAATTTATCCTTAATTTAAAGAGTTAGAAAATCAAAATTTTCAATAGAATAAAAGAGAAGAAAACTAGTCCATCCTGCAAAATAGACTAATGGTCAAAATATCACAACTTAAATTAAAATACATGAGTTTGAATTTCATTGACTCATCAATTGTTCTTCTCTATCTAATTTCTTTTTAAAGTAATTATATAAAATATTCTTATAATATGACTTAATTGTTGTTTATATTTCAAAATCATAAACTTAAATTATTTATGCCAAATCCTATTATACAATGTTATTCCTTATTTCGTGAAAATTATTTAAACCTCTTATGTTATAAAATTACGAAAATCATACACAAGTGAACAATTATATACCTAAGTAAATTTTACTCCCTCCGTTCCATTTTATGTGGCATTTTTTGGACTTCGAGATTCAAACAAGTCTATCTTTGACCGTAATTTTTCATAGATCTTTTAAACATTTTGAATTATCAATTATTGCGACTTATAGTACTTTTTACATAGTTTACAAATATATAAATTTCATTTAAAAAAATTGAAGATTTTATGTGCAAATTTCCGGTCAAACTTAAACTGTTTGACTCTCGAAAAATGAAAGTGCCACATAAATTGGGACAGAGGGAGTAAGATAATTTAAACTGAACATTAAAAAATAAGCAAGCTGAAATAAAAATATAAATGTTACATGTTTCAAGTGCGAGAAGTTATTACTAATAATACAAGTTATTTGTAGTTCATTTCCTATTTAAAAGTGTTTAAAAATATTTTTTTAATCTTTTAAATAATCATATCAGTGAATAAGATACTCAAATAAAAGTATTTATATTATTTCTTAAATTTAATAAAATTAAATACACACTTTTAGTAATTACATATCTATATATTTACTTACTAATATTCGTCATGTTTTTTTGTTTAAATTAAACATTTAATCTGCAGTAAAACAAAATTAATTCAAGCTAATATTTGTATTATATTTTCATAGTATGGAGGATTTAAATGTTTGATTAGAAAATACTAAGATATATCTATAAACTAAATCATACTTCTTTTGTCCAACAATAATTGTCCAGATTCGACATAGGAATTAAGAAGCACTAATGATAGGGGTAATTATATCAAATCACCTTTATCAAATATAAGTCATCAGTGTAGAAATCTCACGTAAGTATGTAGAAATCAATGATTGTATTGATAATTGAATGGTTGAGTTACATACTCCTTATATAGGAGAAGAGTCCTATACTAGCTACACTAGGAAACCTAATACAACACAAATATATTATTTACACCTTATCCTAGTCGACTACATCAGCTTTAGTCATACAAAATGTAGACTTGTACATAAATTAGGATTTAGTAGTCTAGTCCTAGTGTAACTCTAACTCTAACTCGTCAGTCAACTTCGTCAAACATGTTCCTTTGACATGTTCCATCAGCTTCCTTCAACACTTCCCCTCAAGCTAGTGAGTGGAGGGACTGTAACTCCTAGCTTGCTACGAAACTCAAGCAAAAACCTGTTTGGTTAATGCTTTTGTATGAATATCAGCTAGCTAATCCTTAGACCTCACAAACTGAGTAAGAAGTTGTCCTCTGGCCACTTTCTCATGAACAAAATGATAGTCCATTTCATTATGTTTGGTTCTAGCATGCATAACTGGATTAACTGTCATGTACAAGACACTTATGTTATCATAATACAATGTAGGTACAGATCGAAGAAACACCCCAAGGTCATGAAGTAGAAACATGATCCATGTTATCTCTACTGTAGTGGAGGCTGGTTCTCTATACTCAGCTTCAACACTCGATCGGGCAACTGTGGACTATTTCTTGGAAGTCCAAGAAATACATTTTGCACCTAGGTAGATGTTATAACCTGTATTTGATCTCCTAGTGGTGGTACAACCTCCCCAATTAGCATCTGAGTATCCATACAACCTACATGGTGATTGTGAAATAATTCTGAGTCCAAAGTGTAGAGTACATTTGATGTACTTGAGAATCCTTTTCACCCCTTGAAGATGTTCACTGTTTGGATTTTGCATAAATTTGCTTGCTAAATTCACAACATGAGTAATATCCGGTCTTGTGAGTGTCAAGTATTGAAGACTCCCTACTATCATTCTGTAAAAAGATGCATCAACCAGGCTTCCCACAGCTTCATGTAAACCATGCTTTTGAGCCAAAGGAGTGGCTACAGCCTTTGCCAAAATCATTTCAGTCTTGTCCAACAGCTCATCAACATACTTACTTTGACGTAAGTGGATACCCTCATCAAAATACTTAACCTCTACTCCTAGAAAGAGGTGTAAAGGGCCAATATCTTTCGTGGTAAATTCTTTCCCATGTTGGCGAACTAACTCGGAGACATGCGATGGATTACTACCTGTGATAATAATATCATCCACATATAACAAGAAAATTATGGTGCCTTTGTGAGCTTGCAATGTAAATAATGAAGAATCTGCCTTACTACAGATAAAGCCAAGGTGTAGGAGATGCATGCTAAACCTATCAAACTGTCACGCCCTGAGCCTACACCCTGGGCGGGACTGACACTCGAGAACCATTGCTGGCCCGCCCAAGCGAACCCGTGTCCTGGCTTACTTACTCAGCGGAAGACTTAAACTCAACAAAAATAAGTTTATATAATAAATTAAAATGTTAAAAAGAACATTCAACTGACCATTAAAGCAACTCAAGTCTCAACATGGAATAATGACAATGAAAAAACATATGACTGTTTATGAAGCCTCTAAAACAACTAAGATGGATGTCAGGACAGACCCACGACATCCTAATGAACTATCTAATATTGAAAGTAAACAAAAGGAATCCTCCGGAATGCAAAGAGGCTCACCAACAAACCTTGAACTGCTCACTGGATCAACGATGCGCTGGATGCCGATCCTAGTTACCCTCGTCTACATCACAAGACGATGCAGGCCAACTGGCATCAGTACATTGAATGTACGAGTATGCGAGTTGGAATGTTAAACATAACATAGGCATGAAAAGAATCTGAAAGGAACTGAAGAACTTACCTGGCTCAACTCAACTTAACATAACTGAACTCATTTCAATATAAAGCAGTTTAAAATAAGTGCAATATAAAAAAAAGTTGTTTAAAATATGATGTCAACTCTGTGTGTATACAAAGATACAAATAACTCTAAGATGTATGTAAAAATATAAATAAACTGATGTATATAAAAATACAAGTACTGTTGTGGGAGTTTCTCTAACCGACAACTATCACATAAGAGTTATTGTGATGATACATCGATCTTTCTCACGCTGCCAACACATCTTATACCTTGACACATGTATAGTACCTGAACTACTAAGTGGATCCACTAGTTTATGCGAAAATGATTCATCTAAAAAGTATGACCCTTTTCTACCTATGATGGCTACATGGTTTATAGAGATGTAAGTTATCTTAACTCAAGCTCGTCCCCATATCAGTGCTCA
>JAJOOS010012290.1:0-32907 GCA_029582725.1 Solanum chiquidenum
TCCTCCGGAATGCAAAGAGGCTCACCACTGACTCTGGAGTGCTCAGCTGGATCAACGGCGTGCTGGATGCTGATCCTGGGTACCTGCGTCTGCATCATAAATAAGATGCAGGCCAACTGGCATCAGTACATGGAATGTATGAGTATGCGAGCTGGACCGCTAAACAACAACTTAAGATTGAAAGGGATACAAAAGAGAACTTACCTTGGCTCTGTTCAACTCATGAATAACTGAACTCAATATAAAGCAATAAGACACATGCAATTTATATAAAGCTTGTAAAACTATTAAAACATGACGTCAAAATCATATTTATAATATCATAAAAATATCATGCTACCTCTCAAAGTCTACTTATGCAATGCATGAATTAAGTCCCATACCCCCATCCATACTAAGCAGAACCCCTCGAGGAACCATGCAATTTCTACTGTGGGAGTTTCTCTAACCGACAACCACCACTATGAACCTAAGTGGTGACACATCGTCTTGCCCACGCTGCCAGAATTGTTCTATACTTTGTTGTCATATAGAACTACTTAACTTTAACTTAATGGATCCACTAGCTTAACTTACGTGATCATCTAAAAAGTATGACCCGTTAAATCCCATGTTGGCCACATGGTTCTTATGGAGAGTTGAGTTAATATGAACTCGTGTCCCCACTTCGTTGCTCAAGACTACTCCCAAAAATATACTTTAGCTCATATGTTTTAAAAACAAACTTATTTCTCTAGTTTGAATTAATTGCTCAAACTACCCTCTTAAAAGAGGTAATTGCTCTTGAAAACTCTTTCTAAAAAGAACATATCAAAACCATATTTTAAATGATCATTGAAGACTCGGGAAGTCATACTGCATAAACATTGATGGTATATCTAGAGACCATATTGTTTAAACATTGATGACCTACTCGATTGTCATACTAATCATGTTTTAGAAACTCTTTCGCAAAACTCATCTTTTTCTTAAAAGAGATAGTACTCAAACAGCTCAAAACTCTTTTGGAAATCTCAGTTTCCTCTCATCTTAAATGTGAAAACATTTATAAAATTCTTTGGGAATACTTAGTTCCCTAATAACTTTTGAGAAATGAACTTGACACTATACTCTTTACTTAGCTTGGAACTCTATAGTCTTTACTTAACTTGAAACTTTAGCCTTAAAAATGAAGTTAAAACGTTCAATAAAGACTCTTGAAAAACTTTAAAAACTTGCTTTGACTTGCTTCATAACTTCACTTGACTTTGATCCTAACCTTTCCTTGAATTGGATTATGGATTCAAGGTTCATGATTCGTGATAGGAAAGGTCTCTTGATGTTTATGAATAGTTTCGATTAGCTAAACTTGAGAAAATTTATGAAAACACCGTATTGGAACCAGTCCGCGACGCGGAGATGCTTCTAAATAAATGCTCATGAAAATTAATTTGAAACAGTGGAGTCCGCGTCCTGTCCTGTCCGCAACGCGGAGAAGATTTTTGTTCACAGGGGGAACAGGTCCGCTACGCGGACTTGTTTCATGCAAGCTGCCTGACTTTTCTCCTTCTTTTTTCCAACTCTAAACCCTTTTAACTTCAAAGGTTCCAGCCCCAAACACTTAGAATCATAAAACCCCTTATCATACAATAGATTCAACTAGAAATCACAACCGGAAACATGCACCAAACCAACAAGAAGCTTCAACACAACCACAAGATTTCAACAACCACAACCAATCTTTTTCTCGAAATTAAAACGAGTTTGGCGTGTGGGGGAATGAACCAACCCAACACTATGATCTCACATACCTTAATAGGGATCACCCCCGACGAAATCCACGATGATCTCTACGAACCTTGCTCCTTCTTCTCCTTCTCCTCTTCTCTCTCAAAGCCCTAACCCTCACTTCAAAAAGGAAAAACTGATTTAAAATCAGTCTAAAACCTTAATATAACCAAAAGAAATGGTTATGGAAAAGACCAAAATACCCTTACAAATTCGGATGAACTTCCCTGTGCCAACAACCCAACTTCCAAAGGGCATAACTTACTCATACGAATTCGAAATTGCGCAAACTCGGTGAAGTTGGAAAGATCATTCCAAACATAACTGGAGATACACCTAACTTATCCTGAGCTAGGAGTTATGACCATTCGAAGTTGACCAAAAACTCACTTTTTTTTCCATACTTAGCTAAATTTCCATATTTTTAATTCTTTCCAAAAATGACTATTTCCAATTTCAAGATTCTGTATGGTTATTTCAAATTGCGGGATGTTATAGTCAAACAAAGTTTTTCGGCTACATTACATTCTCCCTGTCTTACTGTCTCTAACCCTAAATCAACAAGCAAATCTGTGTAAAGTTCATGTTGTTCTCTCCCTGGGCTTATTCGAACTGGCGTTCTTAACTATCCTTCTTTTCTTAATAAACGTGTCCATTAAGAAACAAAGTCCAAGTGGAAAGGGTAAAGGGGAATGGGTTATATGTTAGAGGGGTCGAGGCATTTGGTTTAAAATGGGGAATGGATCGTTTTTAAATATTTGGGTTAATATGAGTCGATTTGGAGATTTCCATCAACATAGGGGCACAAATGATGAAATTAGTAACGGTAGGGGTATTATAACTTCATTTAACAGCAAGGACATAGTCAACCAATAAAACAAAGTTGAGGGATATTTTTGACCCTTTTTCCTAGAAAATATTTTAAACTTTACCTAAATTATTGGGGTAAAAAATACCCCTCAACTTTGATTTATTGGTTGACTATACCCTTACTGTTAAAATAAAGTTATTCTTACCCCTACCGTTACAAAACTTATCATTCATGCCCCTCTTTGGACGAAAATTCCCAAATCAATCAAAATTAACCTAATTTTTAAGAAAATAACCCATCATTCGAATATAACCCTTACCCAAACTCAAACCCAGCCCAACTAACTTAACCCAAACCTACTTCACCTGCATCTCTAAAGTAAATCTCAAGAACTCAATCCTTCTATTTCTCGTAACCCAATAACCTCCCAAATTAGCCACAAAATACAATTTCATGGGAAATGGATTGAAACGGTACAAAAAATATTATAGTTTCGTTAATATCATTGAGTTATTTGCTAAATTTTGAAGATGGGTTTGATGATGATGGAGAAGAAACACCTTTGAGGGTAAAGGACGAAACAGAGGCAAAATTTTCTTTCATTTTTATGATTTTCTTGTGATTTGGCAGTCAAAATAAATGTCCCTTGGATTGCTTTATGAACTGTTGAGTCTTGTTTTTTGTTTGTGCATATGTACACTGATTTAATTCTATATGACGAGAAAACATGGGTGTGATTCTCATAAACCCAATTTGAAAATTAAATTGAAACAATTAATACTGTGGATTTGAATTCTGATTCTTTTGGGATAATACTACACTTGTTTGTTGTAGAAATGGAGGAACGAGATGAAGAAGGAAATTGGAGAGCAATAATCAATGAAGATTGGAGGAACAGAATTACAAATTCTCCATTGCGTTGTAACTCTATGAAAAGCATAAATCTTTTTTTTTGTCGTGCAAAACAACACCCATATTGATACAACTTGTATTCCTTAATTTTGACAACAAAAAGGAGAAAGAAAATTATTGGATGATACCTATGAAAAAGGTCTATCTAGCTCTCAAAAAGGAAAAATAAATAAAGAAAATCTTGTGTTGGATGTTTACCTAAGTAATAGTACTCCTCCCTTTTGAGCACAACTTCACATTGACATCTCTCTCTCTAGGACATTAATTCTGGGTGGGAAACATCATGTTTATGCATAATGTGTCGTAAATCACAAATTAAAATTATGCTTTGATTGCATTTATATTATTTACTTTCAATCAGAGAGAATATTTGTATATATCGAGTTATCATAGATACAAAATCCAAACATTACTATGATATAATTGTTAAAATTGAGTGTGATCAATTGAAGACTCCATTAATGGAGCTTCTACAAGTGAACTGAAGAGAGCATGTGAAGAAGATGAATGGATCGTGCTTTGGAAAAGAGAAAAACTGACTTACATTCCTTCCTTTGTCCTGTATATATACATGTGTATGTAAAGACAAAAGTCTAACTAACTAACAGACTCTTCTAACTAATTTGTTCAGTCATTATTCTAACTAACTGCATACATCAATTTCACATAATTAATTAAGACTAAAACTAATTAAACTCAACAATAATCAAGGATGGCTGGTTTGGGTTAAGTTAGTTAGGTCGAGTTTGGATTTGGGTAAGGATTATATTTGGATGATGAGTTATTTTCTTAGAAATAGGGTCAATTTTGATTGATTTGGGGATTTTTGTTCAAGGAGGGGCACAAATGATAAGTTTATTAGCGGTAGAGGTAAGAATAACTTCATTTTAACAGTAAGGGTAAAATCAACCAATAAATGAAAGCTGAAGGGTATTTTTTATCCTTTTCCGAATTATTAATTTCATTCTCGAACTATTGATAGTTTTTAAATATTCTTCTATTTTACTAACTAAATTTAGATATATTCCCGATATGTAATCTGACATTTCAAATTGTCTCAAATTCTTATAGAAATATAAGACTATTAATAAAAGGTCGAGATAAATATTGCAAACACTCCTAAGCTTGACGAGAATTTAGTAGTGTATTTCAGTCATGTTGCAAGATCAGGGATATATTCAAGTTCAGTTAATCAAGTAAAGTGTGTTTTTAAGATTATCAATAGTTCAAAAAAAAACTAATAATTTACATCAAATTTGAGATTTTTCAATACTTCGCTCTTAATTTAAATACAATGTTGAGAACAACAAAAAGTTATCCTTAGAAATGATAAAAAAAATCCATCTTGTGCAACCATCAATTTGGTGAGATCTTTTGTTATTTTAATATGTCTCTCATTTATTTTGTATTTATTATTATATAATTTTATTTTATGTTTTATTCTACCTTTTTACAATAGTTTTATTGTGTACCCTATTTTTCTTAGGTTTATTGTTCAAAACTGCAAATGTGTGATGTCGCACCCTATTTCGAACCGGTCAAAACAATTCACAACATAATATGGCTGTCATTCTGATTTTTTTTGAAAAAATAATTATTTTTTATTTTAGAGTCGCCACCTAAATTTTAAAAAAAATATTAGGAAAATCATTTTTAAGTATGTAAATGTAAACTTTGTTTTGATCTGCTAAACCAGTGAGATTCTGAGTAAGGATTTTGGTTACTCGAGGGGAAGGTATTAAGCATCCCTCAGAGCCTATCCAAAGATAGTCCTTAAACTCAATTTAGGAAAATATAATTAGGAAAACTTGTTTATTTAGTTGCTTTAAAATCAATGGTAAGTAAATTTTATTAGTTTAAGAAAAGAGTAAAATACAAGGTACGACATATATATATTTATTGGATAAATTATAGTAGTATGTTTATCATACGGTAATAAATAATTAAATGCGCTAAAAGTGTATGACAATTTTATGTGTTAAAAAAATAGATGTGTCTTATATAAATGTATTCAAAATAAATGTTGAGTTTAAAGGGTATGAAAAATTGTCATTTTATTTATATATATATATAGAATTAAGATGTGAAAGAGAATAAAATAAAACGAGATAGTAGTCGGGTTAGAAATATGTAGTAAAATAATGTCTATCTTAAAGTGTAGGGATTTATAAATTATAAAAAAAAGTAACATTTGTAAAAGTGATAGTAGATATGAAAAAAATAAATATGAAGTGTAACAAAATAACAAGTTATGTATAGAGAAAACTGAAAAAATATAGGATTTGTACCTTTTTGTGTATGGCATATATATGTATGTACCTTGTATTTTGAACCTGTTGGCATATCTAAAATCTTGAAATAACATGTTAAGAGATTAAAATGTTTTAGTAATATTTGATTTAAAAAGTGATAATGGTAAATATACTTTTTCGAAAAAGGGTGATGTATAAAATTGGCCTAACTATTGATGCCTCATCCCAAATCATTATTCTTCTACCTTAAGTTTTAAAAGGATTTAAAAATTGTCACATAATTTTAAGAACTGACTAGGAAACTATGTACTAGTACCTAATTGTGAGGTTAAAAACGACTGATACAAGGGAAGTAAATATATGCAAAGTTGGCGGCATTTACATGAATAAGAGTTTAGAAAAAAAGATTTTTTTTTCATAATGATTTGTAGAATTAAAAAAAATAAATAAATTAAACTTCGAAAAAAAAAAGAAAAAAAGAAGTAAAATAAAGAGTGTAAAATCAATTATTTTAAGTCCTTTCTTTCTTTTAAAATCTTGTGGCCAGTGACTTGAGGCAAAAAGTAAAGTTTTAAGGCAAGCAACAAAAGGTTCAACAATTTTAAGACTTAAAAATAGAAGTTTGTAACACTCAAAAGCTGCACTTTAAGTTCTTGAAAGATTACACTTCTTACCAAAATATTAAAATTTGAAATCTCATAACTGCGATCCCAAAATCTAAATTTTTGATTTTTAAAACAGAGGGTTCTTTCCCTCAGAAATTTATATTTTTTATACTTAAATTGCTATCCTTAAAAAATCTGGATCTTTAATTTCTAAAACAGTGTTCTTTCCCTAAAAAAATACATTTTTATACCTAAGTTGCTATCCTTTAAAGTGATGATGTTTTTTTTAACTTTAAAATATGCATCCTTTTTAAACTAGAAATACATCATTTTGAACCCAAATTCGTTCATCATAAAACTCTCATAACATAGCATTTTTTGTTCTAAAATACACATTTTTTGCACTAAAAATCTGCACTAAAGCTGTTGTACAGCTGCAGATTTTTTAGCTCTCAAAATGTGCAATGTTTTACACTTCAAAGCTCACAAAAGGGATTGTGTTTTGAGCCTAAAAAACCTGCACTTTTTACACTCAAGTCATGCACATTTTGAGCTCAAATTATGCACCCTTTTGAGCTTAAAATATTGCACTTTTTGAGCTCAAAATGCTGCATTTTTTTTACTCGATATACCACTCTTGAGCTCTCAAGAAAGTGATATCTTTAACCTTAAAATATGCACTTTGAACCAACAAAATCTGGAAAGCAATGATTTAAGCCAAGTGACTATACTAAGCCCAACATCTAAAAAAAAAGCTGAAGGGTTAATGACTACGTCTTACTACCATCGTTCTTGGTTGTTCCATACTAAACAAAATAAAAGCAAGCATAAACATAAATACGAAAACATTAAATGGAAAATGTTAGTCAAAAATAGCAACACATAAATGTATATAAAGCACATGAAACTTTGAAGTGAGAAGGAAGCGTTGGACACTATTGACGCGATGAAGGCTGCTAGACACAAGCGATAACGTAGGAGCTTCTCTGATTTGGACAGAGATGGAGTTATGTCACAACTCCAAGTGCGCTCCCAAGTGTACATGTGCAAAAAATAAGATAAAAATTAGCACAACCTCAAGTTAAATCAATGAACAGAATGATACAAACACTTTTATCATTTTTGGAAATTAAACATAGATCCTAACTAATCCGATTTGAGTTAGTCATTTATGTTTTGGATAAAAGAAACTTATACCATGTGCAATGAAGCTACAAGACAGTTAACTACCCAACAAATCTACACTTTCCACTTTTTAATGATTCTAATTCTAAATATATAAAAGTACCAACAGTAAATCATAAAAAAAAAGTATCTCCTAATTCCTAACTAACAAAATAGTAATAGGCTAACAAATTTCATTCATCTTCCTCTTTTTATGCATTTCATGGTCCAAACAAGAGGCAAATATGAGAGTAGATTAAACATTTTTGTTCCACTCTTGAACAATCCATGGGATCGGCTTAATCAAATAAGACGACATCAACGGAATATAATGAAAGAAGTAAGCCATGATTAGGCATGAATATAAACTCAAACTTTTAGAATTTTGATTTAAGTATTTTTTCAGCAAATGACAAAAAATGAATTTAGAAATAAGATGTGATGTGATTCGACAAATTTCGATCATGAAGATAAACCCAAATCATCTGATGCATATTTACTAAGATAAAATGAAGCATTTCATTGCCTAACATGTTAATACATAGATATAACAAAAACTTCATGTGTAATTACTTCAGGATTCATCAAACTTATTAAACTATATAAAATGTTGTCACGAATCAGTTTAACATATAAGTTCTAACGAGATCGGAGTTAAAGAAGCACAATCCATGTGCTTCCTACGTGGCACGTGCGAATTGACCGAATTAAAATGACTTGGATTGCCAAATTTTGGTCAAATTAAATCTATTTAAATTATAACCTCTTCTTTATTAAATAACCATAATTTATTAAATTAAATATAATTATTTTGCAAAACTAGCTTATTTGATAAAATTAGTCATTCTAAAAATAAAATTAATATAAATTAGTAACTTATTAATTAATTAAGCTTTCCTAACTTTAAAAAAATGTCAAAAAATATTTATCTCAATAATAGAAATTATATATTTAATTAGAAAAATCGAGTTAACCTTTAAGAAAAATATTTATTTGACGTGAAATTTAAAAATGAGAAAGTAAGTAGTAATATTTATATAATATATTTAATTTTTTTTTATAAAAGATAGTATTCATGAAATAAATTTACAAAAATAAAAATAAATAATTAAAAAATTTTTTTTTGTCGTATTCCTACAAAAATTTCATAACATATATATATATATTCTTATATTATTATTATTATTATTATTATTATTATTATTATTATTTTAGTTAAATAAATGTGTAGAGCCAAAATTAGGTGTCAACAACTTACCCCTTTCTTTGTCCATGGAAGAGAGTAAAGAAGACGGGGACAAAGAAATACTGACACAATCCAATTTTAGGCGACCCACCAAAATAAACCTTGAGCAAAGCTTGGAAAGGAATGTCTATGGAGTTATGGCCGAAATCTGGCTTCTGAGCTGCCTACATATCTTAGGTTTCATGAGAAATCAGGTCATATGTAGTTCGAGAGTGTAGGAGCATAGCAAATTTTGATTAAAATTTGCCCCAGTATCGAATTATGGTAGTACTGAAATCTTTTGATGGTGAGGTATGTAGAGACTCGCACGAATCGAGGGACGAGATATAGTTCTTAAGAAACTTTAACGAGAAATACTCCGTAGCAATTTCTACTGCAGACTTATGGTAGAGAGATGAATTTTCAAAAATAATTGCCCCAGTGTCGAGTTACAATGAACTGAGACATGAAGGAGCTATAAGTGAAATTTAAAATTTGAACCTCTGAAAATCGAGTTGAGTTGAGTTTTGAAAGAGAATCCTTGACGTAGCTAGTGATGCTTGACATTGCACTAACTTGCCTTAGTTTGCTGGTTAGAGGGAGTTCCTCATTGTAATTCATTGTCCTGCAAAACATGTAAAAGGGTGAAAAGTACCTGTTACGGATAAAAAAAATAAAATAAAAAATAATAAAAATAATAATAATAATTATAAATTGAAATAGTAATGTAAAGAGTAGAGTGTAGATGTTCAAACGACTATTGATGTCCCTCTTTCTGTGTTTTGAATGTGATGTAGGTAAAGAAACTTGTAATGTAGAGGCCCTCGACTGGCGGGGCTGTTGTAATGTAAAAGCCTGTATCCGGCTATGTAAAGCTTGTAATGTAGACCTCCTCTTGGCGGGGCTGTTGTAATATAAAAGCCTGGATCCGGCTGTGTAAAGCTTGTAATGTAACATATTATTGTTAGTGTATGACAACATTGCTATGCTTGGATGCCCCCGGTCGGTGGAGCTTCAGTGACGTCGCTACAATGTTAGTCTCCGATTGACGGAGTATTGCTTCATTTGCTTATATACAGGCTCCGATTGACATAATTCAATCGATGTTTGCTATGTACAGCCTCTGGTTGGCGGAGCTTGACAATGTTTGCTAGTACAGCCTCCAGTTGGCAGAGTTTGAATGACATTTGCTATGTACAGCCTCCGGTTAGTGGAGTTTGACGATCTTTGCTATGTACAGTCTCCAATTGGTGGAGTTATTTTGACAGAAAGCTAACTATTCTATTTTCCGACGAGGGGCCCTCTCTTCAGTATTTGGCCTGGATCTTGAGCATACCAGCATAAAAATGAAACATTCTTAGCTATAAGATGCAAGTTGAAGTACATTCGGGAAATAAAGTAGGGAAAGAGTATTTTGGCTCATGATTGTAGAAGTCGAATGGCGCCTCAGGTCGTGCCCCGAGACTTGATGTTATTTTCTTGATTCTTTTGTTCTTGCGCTCAAAGAATTTTTTTTAGTTTGGGATGGGGTGTTGATTTGTATCGACTAGCGGACTGAAGCCTCTTCACTCGAATCCTTTGGCGTCTTCTTAGCCTGCACATAGTTTCTTAACCTAGAGACTTGGTAGGTGGAAGAGTAGAAAAACCCTTTTGAAAAAGAATGGTCAAATGACTCATGGTGGGTTCTTACAATTTTTTTAGTGATGTTGAACCTGAGTTCTAATATATATATATATATATATATATAATTCGAACTTTTTTAGAGCATCCACAACCTTAAAATCCTAGATCCATAACTATAAACACAATACGTTTCATGTTTGTTTCGCCCTTAAATTTCTTTCAATTGTTTTCTTATAAACAAATTGTGCGCTTAGGTTATCATGAGAAATCAAGTACAACCAATGAAGTATCATTTTCTACAAAAATCATACAAAAGAGCGTTTTTTGATCAAACAAGTTTTGAGGAAAGTGATTAGAAAGGAGTTGAGAAATTGATCAAAAAATATCAAAGGAAGATTAGGGACAAAATTAGCAATCAACTCAAAATTAAAATATCAGTATCTCATCCCATAAAAGAGGTAAAAACAATTATCTAGTGAGAGATTAAAAGGAAATCACTCACGATTTAAAGGCGGAATAGCAAGTTTTACTCAAGGAATTTAGAAGTACTAGTATAACAGCCCGTTTGGATAGACTTTGAAGTTGGTCAAACTGATTTAAAAGTCAGTTTTTGACCTTTTAGAGTGTTTGGCAATGATCAAAGTGACTTATTTTAAGTCAAAAGTGACTTATTTTAAGCCAAAAGTTAAAAGTAGGGTAATGGCTACTTTTTTTTTAAACTTAAAAGCCATTTTATGTTGGTATATTACCTTTTTGCCCTTAATTCTTTTATACAATTCCTAAATTGCCCATATTGAATTAACCCTAACATCTCTTTCCCCAATTTTCTTTTTCACGTAGTGCGGCTAGGGCTGGGCATAATATGGTTTAAACCAAAAAAACCGACCGAACCAATTTTTTTTTAATTTTGGTTTCGGTTTTTCGGTTATTTCGGTTGGTTTCGGTTTTGATTTTTAATATTTCAGTTTTTCGGTTCGGTTTTCGGTTTTTAGCGTTAAAAATTCGGTTAACCAAAAAACCGAAATTATATGTATATGTTCTTTACCCCATTCCCAGCCGGCCCAATTATAGATGATAGCCCACAACCTTAATTAAAATTATCAGCCCAATAGCCCATGCCCAACCCAAATTCCTATCAAAATTAAAAAATCCCTAAATTGATTAACCTAAGTCCTAACATCAGATTCAGTCGTCATCTCTCATCTCTCAATATACGCCGCAGCCCGCAAGTCCGCAACTCTCGTCTCTCAATATACGCCGCAGCCCGCAAGTCCGCAGCTCTCGTCTCTTAAGTCTCGTCAGTCGTCACTCATAACTCGGAAGTCGTAGACTCGTTGTAGACTAGTAGTCGTTAGTCAACTCGTCTCTCAAGTCTCATCTCTCAACTCTTGTCTCAGTTACGACTTACGCCGCAGAGGCGCAGATCATCTCTCAACTCTCATCGTCGTTCGTTGCTCCTGGCTTCTCGTTGACTGCTGAGTGCTTGCAAGTCGGATAGTCATAGGCGCAACCCGCAACTGCTCAGTGCACTGCTCGCAACTCGAAAGTCGAAGGTCGATGCTCACTGATATGTTTATATATCGCGTCTCTACTAATTTTTAAGTATGAATAGGAACAACATTCACTCGTGACTTCAAGAAAGAAACAGAGTAAAAATCCAATTGGTCAAATTGGCAGAATTTCTGCATTTGTGGAGAAAATATAAAAGACAACTCATGTGCTGATGTGCATGTCAAAGTAGCGGAGCATTGGGTCCCTTTTAGCATTTGGAACAATTTTTTGGTCATTTTGCTGTGAATTTCACTTAAAAGAAGTATTGTATTTTAGTAAATAAATAAGTAATAATATTCGGACATCGACACTACCCAGTCCGAGAGCCCTTGATCAACTTTCCCCTTTCCCCTCTTGGGCTTGTAAATTTAGGACAACTTGTTTTTCTCTTTTCTACTTTCTATGTTTTGAAGCACATGGATGCTCGTTTTTGGCTGTCTGATGCAGCCCTATATTTAAGTTTGAAAGTCCATAATCTATCTATTTTTATTGCTGCACACTGTTTGGAGTTGCAGGGATTTGTTCGGATCCTATTCGGGGTTTGAAGCAATTTATGAGGAAAAATAGGGGAGGCTGGGTGAGGTTCTGCCTTGCCCTGTCCCGCTCTGGCGGTGTCGCTATGGCGGGAATAATCCCGCCCCAGAGGTTCTGATGGGGCCAGAACCCAGGCTAATAATTTTTGGGTTCTTTTCGTTTTTCTAAGATTCCCCCAAGGTTCCCATCTTAACCAATCAATCTAAGATAAATCTCCAAGCTAGGAAAATCATTAATTACTCTGAATCAATCTTAACGACACGGTACCCCGCTAGTTCTCATTAATTAAACGTTACACCCACACATCCCCAATATACACCCAGACACTCACATGATTATAAGTCATAATTTATCTCAACAAATTTCACAATATTCAGGGAATTACACTTGTATACTTTTAACAATTCCATCAGAACTTTACTAATACAAGTCCAGACACTCCACATGGTGTCTTTAGTCGCACCAACAAAAATGTCTTCACCTCCTCGGAAAAATTAGACAACCAAGGAGTACTTCCACATACACAGTTAATTCACTCAACAAGCAGCACACAATCCCAGTTATTACAGGCAACAAGAAGCACACATTCACAGTTTCCAAAATACAATGCACAAGCAATTTCAATTTATTAGTTAGTTCGTTCCATGGATGACCATTACTGGTCATCCATGCTCCTTATAGCCCATAAGGCTAGATACCAATTGGAACCTTCCAGTTCTAATTTAACTTGTTGGTGTCCCTTCGGTCGTATCAATGACGTCTAGTTCACTTCGTTGAGATACCAATTGGAATCAAGAGATACTAATTGGACTCAACTCATACCACAAGCGACACTTCACACGAAGGGAGGGACTGAGCGGAACGACTTGGACGTCAGCACACCAATCCACATGAGTTTAGTTCACATTTTTGCTCTTGTACGGGGAGACCGGTAACCTAGGCTCTGATACCATTTTGTCACGACCCAACCCACCGGGCCGTGCGGGCAATCACTCTAACACCTAAGTAGGAGAACCCTCATACCCTAAAGGTTAAAAACATGCGGAAATTAACGAAAGACTGATATAAATAAAGAACAAAAATCTTTATAAAGGGAAATTTTTTCAGAATGACTAGCTAATACTTGTAATGAATTCAACAACCCCCCAAGGACCTAGTCTAAACAGGTACAAGAGCTACTAAGACTACAACTAGACAATAAAATAAAAGACACAGCTCCCACCATGCGGAAGGAAAAAAAAGTAAAAGCTATTGGAAATTTTTCTTCGTCTTCACCTAATGAAACGTCATGAATCCTGCATCCAGACTATGTCAAAATACATAGCAAGAGTAGTATCAGTACAAAATACACGTACTGGTACGCATAGTCGATCAACCCGATGCCCACCACATAACATAAGAAATCAACTAGTAAGATCATGAAATAAACCACTCGCTTCTCCACCTCCACTCTCTCTCTTGGAACACCCTCAATACACACTAGCACCCTGATTACTAACCCCTTTACCAAAACCTGGATCATAGCTTAACCATTCTAAAAGCACGTAGAATATACCCAAGTACTACCACCGCCAATTTTAACTACTCGCTCACGTCATACCCTTTCTTCCTTGTCTCCTTACCATCATAGTCGCGTGATGTCCTAATTCAACCTTCTTATTGCTAATCTGGTCTCTTTCCCTCAAAGTGAAATCTATCTGGTGATTCCTTCGTATACACTATCTCTACTCTCACCCTCACAACCCACGAACCAGTAACTATAAATCGACATAACATGTGTCCACTAAGTACAACATATACAACCAACACAACGCTACACTCAAGAGCATATATCAAGTTTATACAATATTACCAACAAGCACACGAGCACCGAACAACCCACATTTTATATCACATGCTTCACAATACGCAGTTATCACAAGTAGTTGGTCCTCTCATGGAATCCAAACTCAACTGTTAGTGCACCAAAACGTGGTACCCGATCCCATAGTTATGGTAGAACGTGGCAATCCGATCCCATATGTTATGCCAGAACGTGGCAATCCGATCCAAGTTTGTATGGTAGAACGTGGCAATCCGATCCAAGTTAGTATGCCGGAATGTGGCAATCCGATCCATCACACCACAATCACAAACACAAGTACATCATCAAGATCATGCATTTAAGAGTGATTCATGGCATACAATCATTCGTCTATCTCAGTTACAACAAGTGTGATCAATATTGCAACGTTCATATACAAGCATACATCGCATTGAAGCCATAACAAGAATACATCACACAATCACAATCCTCACCTACCATGGATATTCATCCCCCACCTCATACAACCCTAGTTCGACCATACTCAGCCCTAATCCATCGTCTAAGGCTTCTTTCTAAAGTTTAAATCATAACTCAATCGATGCACGAAGTTCTACCCGCAACCCTACCATTGATTTACATATATTACGCAGTAAGCATAGATTTATAACTACTCAATTGTAAAACCTAGCCTACCTGGGCGCCAAGCAGTTGCATGGAGTTTTTTTGTCTTCGATTTGAGCTTTCCGAGCTTCGCAACGATAGATTTTTCCAAGAATTCGCAAGATTTCGCCATCCCCACGCTAGAAATCTCCCTCCAGTCCCAAGCTTAGAGCAGCTTTTCTGGGGTTTCTAGGGTAGTTGACGACTTATTTAGGAATTTTACGAAGATGGAGAAAATAGGATTTCTCGTAATTACGTTCTGCCTTGCTCATCCCGCTCTGGCGGCAACTTACCCCGCTATGGCGCCGCCGCCCCAGCGGCATCTTGCCCGCTCTGGCGGGATAGTGGCTCAGACTTTTTGTGGATTTTTATTCTTCCTAAATAACGACAGTTCGGGTCGTTACAGAAACCATAAATAACTTTTGCCAGTAGTGTCACTGATTTGACAGTGATGATCTTCGAAGAAAACCCTGAACTTTTTTCCATCAGATGTCCTACGCTTAGCAATTTCTGATAAATTTTAGGAACATAAAGAACCTCTGAAATTTTATTTGTGCCAGTGCTCATCTTAATAGCTATGGTTCCAATTCCTTTAACAGGAAGGTGATCTCCATTTCCTATCCGAACTTTGGAAATTTGGGCTTCAACTCCTTGAATAAACTCTCGTCATGAGTCATGTGGTTAGTACAAACACTGTCAATTAACCAAGAATATGTGATCTCTTACTTGAAAAGCATCTTGCAACAAAAAGATGATCCTCTTCTTCTTGATCAACAACTTGAGCATTTCTTCCTTCTACGGGGCCTTATTCTTGCAAATCACTGCTTCGTGTCCAAGCTTATTGCATTTCTTACATTTAGCATCAGGTCTCCTCCAGCACTTGAATGGTGAATGACATTTTCTTCCACAATGGTGACAAGGGGGATAACTTTTCTTCGCGTTTCCTCCCTTAGTTTTGTTGTTGGCTGATGTTTCTCCTTCACACACTGCTTGATTCTTTTTCTTCTTTTGAATTTTGTTAACCTGTGCTTACTGACAAGAGCCCCTTCTGTTGTAACCTCCTGTTTCATGAGTCTTCTTTGCTCTTGAGCTTTCAGGGAATTGAGCAACTTTGTCAAACTAATCTTTGACAAATCCTTAGTATTTTCTAAGGTTGTAATTGTTGCTTCATACCTTTCAGGAACTGTTACAAGGATGATCTTCTCAACAATTCTCGAGTCTGAAAATGTAGAACCGAGTAGCCTCACCTTATTTGTAATATTTAGAAGTCTATCTAAATATTCCTTCACTGTTTCAGATTCCTTCATTTTTCAATTCAAACTCCCTAATTAAGTTTAAAACTTGCATATCTTTTATTCTCTCATCTCCAGAATACTCTTCCTTGAGATAATCCCATACTTCTTTAGCAGTTTTCAGAGACATTATTCGCGTGAATACTGTTGATGATACAACAACAAATAAACATGCCTTGGCCTTCGATTTCTTTGTCTTCTTTTCCTTGTGTGCTTTAATCAGAGCAATGGTAGGATTATATGGTAGGGCTGGAATATCGTAATCCTCTTCCACAGTTTTCCAGAGATCCAAAGCATCTAAGTACGTCTCTATTCGTACTACCCAAATCTGATAATTATCTCGATCAAAGACCGGCGGAGCAATTGGTGAGAAACTTGCTTCAGCATCCATGGCTTCTCCAACTCGATCACAGATCCCTTAAGATGAAAGCTCTGATACCAACTGTTAGTATTAGTAAGATTGATGACAGATAACACAATGAAGCCAATGTCTAGTTTGCTACAGAAAGGAAAGCATGAGAATATAAGGAATTTAAATGTGAAGATGACTAAGAGAAAAGCTTATGCAGAGAGTTGTTTTTTAGTAAAAAAAACCAAAAATACATAAACATACAATTAAAGAAACTAAAATAGATCATGGTCCTACTTTTAAGTCATGGTGCTAACCATGGTAACTACCCCTAAAATAACTGAAAAAAGAAATACAGGAAACTTACAAATTGACCCTGCAGTCCTAAAGCAACTAACTAATTAAAATAAACTATGTAACACTAAGAATTTTTTAATATTCAGTTTGATTGTCCAACTCCCTTTTTCAATCTTTCGACTACCTTTGTATTTCAAGAATAGACCCATGCAGTCTAGTGTCGTAGGCGAATATCCAACGTGATACTGTACACACAATATATTTAAAAAAATATAACTTTAAATGCAAAAGCAACTAACAAAGGGGGAAAAATAAAAAATTCACGCAGATAATATATTGAATCTTGATATGTAGTATAAAGCTATAATAAGCTCACAAAAATAAAAGCAAAATAAGAAGTTGAAAAATAAAATTAATCATGCACACACCATTCTCCCAAGATCCATTCTATTTGTTTTACTAATCGACAAAGTAATCACATGGTATCAAACACAAATTACATTATAAATGCATAGTCTAAAATTGTACCTATGAGAACATAACTCCCTGAACTGTTCGAAACATCATAGAAAAATACATGTCCAATTTTTCATGTGGAGAAAATGGTCATTAACAAAAGTGGCACAAACTGAAGAGTTAGAAAAAATACTCAAATAAAATTTTGTTTTTTCCACAACTCATGGAATAACATTAGATAACTTTCAAAAAATAGCATTAATTTGTATCATTGATTTTAGATGGAATAAATTGCAATGGAGCATCAACAAGTTAAGTTTTTCAAATGGTTTTCTATTTATTTTTAGCTAGAAAATATTAATAAAGGAGATATTAATCATCTATAGCACCGAGTTAACCTTGTTTGGATAAACGACTCTTCTGTTGTTAATCACTAAGGCCAAATACAACATGCCGTATATTTGCACTAACGCTTGACACAAAAAAATCACAAATAAATATTATTATTGAAATTGTAAATAATATTCTAATATATTAAAATCATTGTAAGAATAATCAGTATTATATCTCATATGTGTCAAAATACACACTAGATATATTATGAGGTATCATAGACTCATCTAAAGCCTTTAGAGCCGCCTTATGTTCTTCTAGATCATATTGATATTACGTCACCGCTTAGGTTTTTACTTAAGTTTGGAGATCAATATTCTCATAGCAGTTGAAATATTGATGAGAATATATTAACTATTTTGAGATATTTATGTGCATTTTTGGAGTAAAAAATTCATACACATATTAATCCTTAAAATAACCAACTATATTAAAGTTTGTTTAACATTAGATCTATAATCAAATGTTCATTGTGTTTTCAATCATGATCTAAATCCAAATATGAAAAAGAATCTAACATACTCAATTAAGGAACACTTGTCTAGAATTATTTAAATTGAATATTAACAATGAAAATTATATAACAAATATATAATTTTTAAATAAAAATAACAACCTAACTATTCTATATATCATGCAAGTACACCAACTTATAGAAAATAATGTCACATAGACAATGGTACCTCATGTAAAAATAAAACTCCAATCCAATGTGTTCATACCCTAAGTAATAGGTGTCTTCTTTCATCAAATGGATGTCTTTAATGTCTTTCTACAGGGTGATTTGTTTGATGAGATTTATATGGATTTACCTCAAGAATTTCAGAGTCAGGGGAAGAATAAGGCAGTATGCAGGCTCAAGAAATCCTTGTATGGATTAAAACAAGCACCTAGGCAGTGGAATGCTAAGTTAAATGAAGCACTGTTGAAGTTCAAGTTTCAACAAAGTCGATATGATTATTCTCTCTTTACTAAAAGGAGCGCAAAAGTTATAACCATTGTCTTAGTCTATGTGGATGACATGCTTATTACATGTGACAGTTTCAAGCTAATTGAAGAAACCAAAGATGCATTACGGAAAACATTTAAAATGAAAGAATTGGGAGAGTTAAGTATTTTCTTGCTACTGAATTTGCTAGGTCCAAGAAAGGAATTCTAATGCATCAAAGGAAGTATGCATTAGAATTGATTTCTAAAACTGGTCTTGGAGCTACAAAGCCTGCTATTACTCCTATGGATATTAATGTGAAGTTAACAACTAAGGAGTATGATGATCATGTTCTCAAAGGCATTAATCAAGCAGAACCTATGGCTTATCAAGGATTTTATCAAAGACTCATAGGTAAACTTCTATATATTAACATGACTAGACTTGATATCTCATTTTGCGTTCAGAATCTAAGTCAATATTTAGAAGCTACCAAGTAGTCTCGTATGGAAGCAACACTCAGAATAGTCAAGTATCTGAAAAAACAACCAGGCCAAGGGGTCTTACTATCCACTGTGGCAAAGATAGTTTTGTTTCCAATCTGTGTTTAAAAACAGAATTACTGATTTGAATAAACTTTGTAGAAACACGAAGTAACCAAAGTTTAATAGACCAGTAAGAATAGATGAACATGAATTAATTAACAAACTAAAATCTGAAACAAACGTACCATAATATGGAAAAAAACCAGAATCAGAAAAAGATCAAGCCCACTGAATGCACAGTGTCCCCTTAAGGAAATTATTCCCCTCTAGTATCCGATGTTTGATTTGGAATATGTCCTCCCAGGATAGAATGATCTCAATCACCAACGTATTGATACCCAAAACTTTGGTGTCAGCGAACCACTCAACAACAGTGAAGTACACGAAGAAACTTTGTGCAGAAGAAGAAGAGAAATCAGAAAATTTTGTAAGGAAAGATTCTGAAGAATGAATGTATTTATAGGCAAGAGGAACTGGTTCCGAAAGGTTGCAATCCTTTCAGAATCCACACGACCATTCATGAAAGTTTGCAACCTTTCAAACGGTCATGACTGTTTCTGAAAGTTGCACCCTTTCAGAATAGTCACTTCCAACGGCGGGAAATTTAAATAAAATGGGAAGGAATTTAAATAAAACGGGTCAAGCTTAACTGAATAATTGAAAATGTTTCGGTTAATTAACGTTTTGGCTATTTAATTTAATTAATTAAATAAATAATTAAACTAAACTTTGTCCAAAAAATAATCTCTCGATCGATCATTTTCCAAAGCCAAAGACAAAGACAAAGTCGAAGCCGAGCGAGCGACGACGGCGCGAGAGGGGTCCCTCTTTCCAACCCTTTTAACAATTAATATGAGTGTTTTTATATTTAAACTCTTCTATTTTTCTTTCTTCCACCGATGAGGGAGAAATGCCTTTTCACTAAAGCATAAGAAGACTTTTCAAGTTCCTAACACTTCAAGTTCTCAACTTTGACTTTTCCTCTTTTTCCATCTTCCCTCCATTTCCCATTAAATCTTGCTACATACCCAACAAGTTTGGATAGTTAGGAAAATAAAGGAACTTGGTATTGATGTTACTCTTCTGTCAAGGTGTATAGTGATAGCAAGGCTTCAATACAAATAGCTGCAAATCCAGTGTACCATGAAAGGACTAAACACATTGAATTAGATTGCCATTTCATTAAGGAAAAGGTTATTCAAGGACTGATTTCAAAAAACTATTTTCCTACAGGTGAGCAGCCTGCTGATATATTAACAAAGGGATTATCCAGAGTGCAACATGAGTTTTGAGTTCGAAGTTAGGTATACAAAACATATTTGAAGTACCTAACTTAAAGGGGAGTGTTGAAGGAGTTACTTAAAGTCCTAGAGGTCTATGTGCATTTAGACATAACTATAGGATTAACTAATTGATTAGGAGTTTGTTAAATTAGTTAATAGTTAGTTAGGATTATAAAGGGCTAAACACCTATATAAATTGTACTAATCAGCTCATTGTAACAACTGATTCAATTCTAATGAATATAGAATTCTCTGATTCTCAAGATCATCTTCTTCTTCTTTTTCTATTTTAATCATCAAGAGTTCATCTCAATTACTGTACTTCTTCAAACAATAACATATTGTAATGGTCTCATTTGTTTCTTATTTTTCAATAGATCCTGTAATAATTTGAATCACTAAACTAAATAATTAAAACTAATTTTCTCTTAATTCATTAAACTACATATGTTGGATAACAATCAAAGCCAAATAAACCATGCTTCAACAACAATTTAATTTAATGTATTGTTTCATATAAATCAACAAGTAATAAATACGTCTCCTGCAATATTGATTTTTGAGGAAGAAGATTGTGACTTGGAAATAAGTAAACCATAGGCTCTGATATCAATGAAAGAAACTAATCAATTGAGAACACACGATTCTCCTAGGATTCATTTTATTTGTTTTTGTAATGACCGGGTTCGGTCGTTATAGAAAAACCAACTGGGAAATTTTTTGGGTCGGAAAACCTTTTCATAGTAACTTGGAATTTCCCAACCTAGTCAAGATTTGGACTAAATCAGAGTATTTAAGGTGTAGGGAAATCTGGTAACAATTGGGTGATTTAATTATGATTTGATTACATGAATGGATAGCTAAGACGTTAAGGAACCCGTACGACTTTACAGAATCAAATTTGGGCGAGTAGAACTCCCGAAAATGATCATAGCGTGAACGGGTAGTTGTTGAATGTCAAGGGTTGAAGGTGTATGGTGAAATGGGGGCTTGGAACTCAAATTTCAAAATTCTATCTTTGTGCATCTAGCTGTAGCGGGATGGATCCAGCTGTAGTGGGATCCCGCTGTAATGGGATGGGTCCCACCATAGCGGGACAGTCGCAACTTAAATAGGGTAAAACCCCCAAAAACGTTATTTTCTGCAAAAGTTTGTCCTTAAGAGTTAAGAAATGACCCATGGCTATTTCTTGAAGGTTTTCCACCTCTTCTAACACTAAATGTAAGGATTTTACTCCCCTAATCCATTTTTCGATCCGTAGAACTTGGATTCTTGGTTAATTACTATTGTGGAAGGATTTTGATCTAAAACTAATGGTGGAAACCCCTAAATTGGGTATTAGGATCTTGGTTTTGGTCTAGGGTTATTGGGTTTGTTATAATCCAGATAATTAGACCTTTGATTGTTGATTCTTGCGTATATTAATTATTTGTAAACCTAGAACAAGCGGAAAGAATCCGTAAAGGGAAGATTCAAGTGCATTAGGGGATTCAAACTTGGATTCGAGGTAGGTGATGGTTGTGATTTCTTGTTGGTGTGATATATGTTTGTAATTGCTTCATTATAATGTATGTATGTATGCGAATACTGCATTATTTATCACCTTAATCGTAAATGAGCATAATTGAACAGTTGTATGCCATGAATCACCTCTTGTTGTATGATTGTGAGAATATACATTGTGAATGTGATTGTGGTTTGTTGAATGGGCGGATGTCATGATCTGACACACTAACTGGGATCGGTTGCCACGTTCTGGCATAAATATGGGATTGGGTGCCACGTTCTGGCATAAATATGGGATTGGTTGCCGCGTTCTGGCATAAATATGGGATTGGTTGCCACGTTCTGACATAAATATTTGATCGGGTACCAGGTTCCGGTATGCTAATAGTTTGGGTGTGGGTTCCATGAGATGACTATTAAATTGGGTTCCGTGAGAGGACCATTGAACTATGTTATGTATCTACTTGTGATGATTACGTTTGTATCTAATGATGATTGATATTGGAAGACTGTATGTTGCTCTAAAATTGATAACCAATGTGTATTATTGAGAACGTGGGATTCTTCATTGATCCGAAAAAGATCACTAATATTGTATATGTTTGATATATGCCTGTTTTATAATCTTGTGGTTGCTTGCATGTGTTTCACTTAATGGGATCGCCATGTGATCCTACCAATACACTGTAGTTGTGTACTGATACTGCACTTGCTTTTTCTTTGTTCAGTACAGGGCATCTTCAGGTGGCTATTGATAGACCTCAGCTAGGTGACTATTCAGCATGACCGGATTCAAGGGTGAGCCAGTTCTTTCCGGCTGCCATGGATCTTTCTTGTTTATGTCCACTCTTTTCGGACTCAGACTTTTGTTTCAGGTGTTGTTTACTCTTAGGGTTGTACCCCTTGTTCTTAAACTTGTCGCTTATAGAGTTTTGGTACTATGACTTTCAGGTTCTAGGGGTTGTTCTTCCGTAATAGTTTTGTTAGTTGTTTGTTGAAACCTTGGAGTTTATGGGGACTCCATTTTTAGTGTCATGTAAACATGCTTCTGTATCTTTAAATGCCTTAATTTTCATAAAATTAGTTTGTTTGGGTTGTAGTAATGGTTCTCCCACCGGAGGGTCAGTGTGGGTGCCAATCACGACGGTCTAGGTCGTGACAGTTTTACTAGTTGACAATGTAATCAAATGCTATCAAATACAAACTACATTGATCAATGAAATAAAAAACAATTAAATATTGCCAATCGAATCAATGTGTTAATGAAACCATGGTCCTTCCATTTTTCATCACTCGGAGCAACTATTAGCATTAATATTTCTACATTATCACAGTTTTACAAATCTTGGCTATTAAGGGTTGAGAGCAACTAAAAATAAAAGATATTTAAGTAGAAAACAACAGAGAAGGAAAAATTAATATTGTCTAATAACAACAAGCAAAACTTTTCATCGAGTCAGAATTGAAACTACCTTTTCCACTGTTCAAGTAGCACAACTTTCCGTTGCATTGTCAAGGAAAATAATTACCTTTTTATTCCTTTTATAATGAGTCAATATTAGTATTGTAATGATCCTCTAAGTCATTTTTGTGATTATGTCATCTATTCATCATTTATAGAATTATGATAGTGTCCCCTAGTCATTTATGACTTGTTGAGACTACCAGTTCAGTCACCTAGCTAGTCATTTGTTTGGTTTTTATGTGAATTTCTATGTTCAGGAGCTTTTGAACCTTGAATAGTCATTTTTGATTAAAAGTTCAGAAAGATGACCTCATAATCTAATTCTAACAATTCCATCAGCTTTACAAGGGTCGTTTTAGGCTAGCATCATGTATGGCACAACTAACGAGGCTTTTGATGCGAGTTTGTACGATTAGGCATTTTAACTTTCAAGTTAAGGCCTAAAGTTTGACATTGGTCAACTTTCTTTGTAAACATGCCTGGATGAGAATTCCATTAGTGTGGTTAGCTCTAGAATATCAATTTTTCTCTTGAATGACCCTTTGTATGAATTTCAAGGCTCCCGGGTAAATTCTGAGCCCCCTTGTGGATGTTGGCTTAAATGGAGTTTTGATGCAGGGCCACTTTATGTTGATATGACCCCACATGAAAAAATCGACTGTTCCGTGAGTCTAGAATATCGAATTTGGTAGGGTAGCATATTTCATTTGCAAATATGAGATTCTGAACGAATTCGGAATACCCCGTCCAAGTTTTTCAACTTGCCAAAACTAGCTGATATGCACCCGTGGTGCAACCCAAATTTGGTCTTCGCTTTCTCGGGCCTCGGGCTGTGTTTACGGAGACCATGAGAGTTGGTCACCACCTTTGCGGGGTCCAGGCCACATTTCCAAAGGGTTAGGCCATTGGCCTTCGCTTTCGCGGGGACCCAACCGCATTCGTGGGGACCTGACTTCTCTTTCCTTCGCATTCAAAGGATTCTTGCCACATTTGGAAAGGGTAAACTTCTTTTTCTCTACATTTTTAGGACCGCTAAGATTCATTAGCAAAGAGAAAAACACGAGGCAACTTTAATTAGCAACTTCCATCAGCGATTATGCAATCAATTTAACTCAATTTTCAGTGATTTGAAATCTTGTAATTATAAACTGTTGGGGATATGTGTGTGGATGGTCAGAAACTATTGTAGGCTCTCCATTCGAGGTAAATTTGTTATTATAGGCTGCCATGACTTGGTTTTGTGCTCTAAATTTTGAATTGTTGTATGTTGGTTCTCTTGACTGCTTCGAGCCCCGAATTGTGTTCCATTTTGGAACACACATGATTCCCATTTGATTCAAAAGTTGTCCCATTTTCATTTATGTGTATTTTGTGTTGAAATTACCGTATTGACATTCTGATCCTATTTTTGATAGTGTGACCACATTCTGAGGCCGTTTGCAAGGGAAATACTCTGACATTATGATTTAGAGCATGCGAGATCGGCCTAAAGGTAGAGTACGACTTCCCTTATCTTAGATTGAGGTTGAATGTGTAATTACATGTTGATTAGAGTGAATTGGGGGCGGGTAGCTAGGTTTTCCTATTTGCTTTTCTTGATACCATGTTTTAGGACTTGATTGGCTCTATTTTGGGTGTAGTACCATGCTAGTCGGGGATTATGTGTTTAGTTATGCTTTTATGAGTTGACTTGAATGTTGATATTATGGTATAATTAAGCATGCTTGGCCTTATTCTAGTACTATACTAGTTTTTGCCTTAGACTTGCGATACTTGTGGTCTTTAGGACTTATTTCTTCTCCGGTGTTGTTTCAGACGGTTTAACTCATTATAGACTGAAGTAGCAGACTTAAGTCTAATAGAATGAGCCTTAGTTTAGGCATTGATTCAGCTTTTCCAAGTCTCTATTCAATCTCCCTATTTCTACGGCCCCATTGCGATACTAGAGGTTTGTATTCTTTGCTGGTTGACTCACGATTGGAGTGGCGTAGGCCGTGAGCCTTTATATCGATTCCTTGAGTTTAACATTTTTCCATTTTAGTTTTGGCTATAGATGATACATGATACTTCAGTGTTCTTATTGGTGCCCACATGTTTACTCTTGCTAACTGGGCTAGTCCCCTTGGGAGTTTACTATCTGACTGGGTGATGGTCTTATTGGTACCACTGGGTTTAGTCTTTCTAGCTAGGTCGGAGCCCCTGTGATTTTATTGTTTGGCTGGGTGATGCTCTTATTGGTGCCCCCGGGTTACTCTTGCTTGCTGGGATGGTGCCCCAGGGAGTTTATTGTTTGGTTAGGAGGCCCTACAGTTTACTTTTGCTAGCTGGGTTAGTGCCCCTGGGAGTTTATTGTCTGGATGGGCAAGCCCATTATTGGGTGCTTATGGTTTGAGGTGATTATTGGGGCTCGATGTTTGGATTACACTTAATGGATCTAGATTCACGTTACTTCGCTCTTGTAGTTTAACTATTTTGTGTACATGTCAAGATTATAGAGGTTTGTTTGGGTTTTACTTAAACTTGCGCACGACTATACCTTTTGGGCTTATGGGGTCCAGTTAGGATAATTTAGCTGTATTTAGTCTTTGTTTCTTGTACTATCGTGTGCTTTTCTTTAAATTCCACTTTGACCTTTATTGGTGTCTAGATTCTATCTTTTCATATTATTGTTACCATCCTTGCTTAGTTAGCCGATGATGCCTACTGGGTACTTTTTCTTTGGTACTTATACTACACTATGCATCTATTTCGTGTCAACAACAACTTTTGGATCAGAGGTTAAAGTGAGCACTTTGTGTCCTGGACATGCCGTTATATTTAATGTTTTAGAAAATTTTCCATTCTTTTGGAAAAGAAAATATAGTATTTTTCTATTTTTAATCTTTGTATAGTTATATTTGCTAAAGTTGGTAATTCTAGTTCACTTCAACCTCAAAAGAAATGCTCTATTCACTAATATCAAATTTCTGACACTAACTTCAAATTTCCTCTTCTATTTGTTAATCTCTAACTGGTTATCGACCCCATAGGGAAAATATATGTGTTAAATAACCACTAAAAATAAATATTTGAAAGTTAAACTTACCTTCTGCCGGCGACCAGCAGAGTTACGACGTCTTGCTGCTGCAGCGCTGGCGCCAGTCGGGGGATGGGTGGCGTGGTGTCGGGGTCGATCAAAGGGCGTGGCCCTGGGGTCGGTCGGGGGTGTGGCGCAGGTGAGAGAGGTGGCCAGATTTAGGAGTGAGAGAGGGTTTTGAGATAAAAGGGAAAATAATTATCATTCCTTTTTTGAAAGAAGTGTTAATTTACTGACCATGGGTTGTCGGTATCTTTTAACATAATTATCTATTTTTAAAAATATTTAATAAATACTAACATCGTGAAGTCGATATTATTTAAATAAAATAATAATTTAAATAATGGCCTCTTGAGGTTGGTGTTTATTAATTTATTTTAAATAAATTGACCTCTTGAGGTTAATTTTATTAATTAAAATTACACATGCACGCACGCACGCACGCGTGCGCGCGCACACACACACAAACACATACACACACACACACACATATATATATATATAGGACTTGATTTGTTAAACTACTCGACAAGTATATATAATCTCCTACAATCAACATATTTCATACATTTTCAATTGATTATTATTTTACCTTTTGCGTAGAACATCACGAGAGATCCATTTTAAATTCGGGCTTACAAACTTTAATACAACGCACGCACGCATGCGCGCGCGCACACACACACACACACATATATATACTAGTTTTGACACACATGTGTTGCACGTGAAATCAAACCATGTACCATACTATTTTTAAAAATAATATAATGTTGCTAAATAAAAATTAGTCACTCTTAAAATATTTTAGTTACACCTCTTAAATAAACTTTCTACTCCCTTCCCCATAGTGCATTACTTTGTTATTATTGTTTTGTAGGTGTTATTACTTTAAATATAATATAATATAAATAAATTTTGATATAAAATATAGAAGATATACAAAATTGGATGTTTTAGCTGGAGTATTAGATTACTTTAACATTTATGTTATGGCGTGTTCTAATTTCACTGAACTTTGAGATTGTCAATGTTTGTAAATCAAACTTGAGGTTTTAAGAAGAGAAGAATAGAAACATAAAAAAATGTAGTTTAAAAATGTGAGGAAACCCCTCCATTTATAGTTTAAAATGTGTAGTATATTAGTATGTGCATATTGTTTCTTATCGTAAAAAACTTTGATGAAGTTCCTCTTATTTACAGCCAACAAAGGGTTGTGTATGAAAAACTGTTTGTTGTACCTTATAAAAAAGAAGTCACAACCCTTTAGAAAAGTCACAGCCTTTTAGAAAGGTCAAACTCATCGGAAAAGTTATTACTCTTCGCAAAGGTAGCACCCCTTCAGAAAAGTCACAACTCTTCGGAAAAGTCGCAACCCTGTAGAAAAGTCAGAACCCTTCAAAAAGGTCACAACTCATCAGAAAAGTTATAACTCTTCAAAATTGTTGGGATATATACTATTAACCATATGTTAAGATATAATATTTATTATAGAATAAATATTTGCTCAGTTTTAATAGATCATATATTCGTTTATGGTCTCTGTTTACTTATATAGTAGATGATAGTGTGTAAAGTTTTAGCTTATACACAGAGGATTAAATCATCGGTTCTTATAAGTATAAAGTTTTTGTTCACAATGTAGGATTGAAATTGGACATGCCATCGGTACGATTGTAGCACAAGATTATAAGTAATTTATCTTGATTATGGGAACGGTATGGTTCCAACTTCTTGTGCTAGTGCATTTTGTATGTATTGAACGGGACCGAGTAGAGATGGTTTCTTTAGACTGACTGGCAAAATATTAAATGTACTTATATTCTTAATCCTGATTTAACTATTATGATCTGTATATATATTAATTATCGTTTTGATTTATTAAAAGGTGAGATTCTGAGACGGGTCAGTATGCCTGGTAGATTGGATTATAATAATATATATTGGTGAAATAATAAGTTAGTTGATGGAATCCATGTCTTGTTATATAGATTGATTGATATGCCTTTTTGAGAAACTTATAAGTTTTCATCGTGTCAAACCTTGCAAGTGGATTTATGAATCCGACACATGAAATAAGTTAAGTAGTGCTCTAAAGGAAATTAATCATTGAATTAAATTCGTCAGTAATTTAATGTATTGATTAGTATCTGTAATCTTAACATGAGGAATTAAATAAGTGTTTAATAGGGAATTACGAAATATAAATAGAGGAGTGCAATTACAAATTTCTAGTGGAATGATTTGTAATTTATTATGGTAAGAATAATTCAAATTAATTATTTGAAATTGTTTCCATAATAGGAAGCCTCAGTAATTAATTCGGTGGTCCATATAGTGCCCATATTTAACTAGAACTCAGAATCCTATTTCTAAGGAAAAAGTAGAGGAAAAGTGTAAGTTTTTTTTGAAAAAGAAAATAACGTGTGCTTTTCTTTTGATCAAGAAAAACTGGAAATTTTGTTGCCTAGTTATTACGGGCCAATTTTTTCACTGATTTATTCTCTTATGCTACAAACTTTATTGTCATTTGTTTTAAGAGCGACAAATCTAATGCAATAATCGTTCCTCTATGCTTTATTATGCGGGCACTGTTTCTTTTTGTATTTTCGCATAAAAAGAAAAATAAGTTAAGATGTTATAATTAATAAATGATTACCGTTGAGTGGTTTGATTATTTGAAATTATTAGAAGTTCTTATTTTTTTTATATATGGGAGACTACAATATATGAATTGAGAATTATGATTAATAAATAGGATTTACGAAAGTGGTCTATTTATTTGAGTCATTAGAATATCCTCAATGCATCCTAGATAAAATTGTTCTTAGTAAATGCTAGTGGTAAATATTTATTTACATAAATGGTGATTTACCCTAAGATACTAGTAACGCTTAATTAATTCATGAGAAGAGATATTAAAGGGTTTCACTGATTTGAAAGGGAGAAACATAATATCTTGAATTCTCAGATGTATTAATTGAGAAGACAGTTTGCTATAAGAAGGTGTTGTGTGTGTGTTAGTTAAAAGAGAAAACACAACATGTCTTATGCTCATGAGATAATTATTAAAGGAGAGTGAAATCTGAATCAACTTATTTTAACCTTTAACTATGTCTAAAACAATTATTTTCAAATTTGGTCATATTTTAGGTGGTCATGAATTTTTTGATCTCTGGTTGACTTGAAATTTGATGATTCCATTTAAAATCATTTAGATGGGTTTTAGGTAATTTGTTGGATTAAAATTTGATTTGTATATGATACAGTCATTCTTCATGTAAGTTGTATTTATCTTGAATTCACCTGGTGATTTAACGTAAATTGATATGTGATAAGAATGTAGGTCATGTTGTTTTAATTCCTAAAGATGCTTAAATTACTTGAATTTGAATTTGGTCATAGCTTTGGAAATAAAAATTCTTTATAGATTCCAGTTGACCTGAAATTTGGTAAGTTCATTGATAACGACCTAGTAAGAAGTACTCATCGTTATGTGGTTATGATTCTTTGAGGCCGTTAAAATAATTTCAAAGTTGTTCTTTGGAATTAAAATATTATTTAGTATGGATCAATCATTTATATCTATTTTATTTATGTTAAATATGATGCATGAGTACACATGATCAGTTAACATGAATTGATATATGATAAGGATATAGATCTGATTATTTTTCCTGAAATCTATTGAATCTGAATTTGATCATAGTTTTGGAGATAAATATTATTTTTTGAACTTTGATTGATCTGAAATTCGGTAGGTTCATAAAAAACGATCAAATTAAAAATACTCATTGTTATGAAGTGATTTGGCAATTTGAGGTCGTTTATTAGATAATGTTTTTAGATATTTCTTTATCTTGAAAATTAATTTTAATGAAAATTACTGGACTATGATACATTGGTGATAGAGATTGTTCTCTATGGCATTCATGACTAAATTTTAGTAAGTATTGAGTTCATGTGTTGGCTTAGACCTTTCTCCATATCGGATGAAATTAATACAAGTCATTAAAATTTAATCTCTAATTTTGATTATCTATATTGGCTCTCCGTATCTGAGTAATATATGATTGGATCGAAGGATCTAGGAATAATGATATTCACTTGACTTAATTTAGCATATACTCTCCATCTGAGTTAGCTTTTGTTTTAAATTTATTAGAGTGAATATCTGACACCATATATGTATATTGTATGAGTAGCTATTTTTTCATTAAATTTTTTTGTTCAAGATGCAAGGATGTCTATGTGGTGTGTTTTGAATTTTTGTATTCAATGCAATCATAAACATGCTAATTTTTTGGAAAATAGTATTCAGATAAAGTAAATAGTTTTTAGAATTTTGTTCTTGATTTGTGAGTCTATTTCACAAATGATGAAATGCGTCATGCGATAAGAATTTTTGAACGGAAAATTTTTTAAATTCTATTTTGACCACATAACGTTTTCAACCAAATTGATCATAGTTTAGGAATTCGAAAAAAAGGAACTCTGATTGATCTGAAATTTGGTAGATTCATAAAAACAACCTAGTAAGAAATTAATTTTTTTGGATCGTTATATGAGTTTTTGGTCATATTTGATTAAATAGTAGTGAAGTATTAGTTTTATATGCTGGCTTAGACCTTCCTCCCTATTGGATGAAATTGATATAAGTCACTATGTATTTAATCATCTAGTTTTGATAATCTGTATTAACTCTCCTAAACTGAGTAATATAGGATTGGATCAATGTAACTAGAAGATTTTCACTAGACTTAAACTAACAGTAGGCTCTCCATCTGAGTTAGGTCTGTAGAAGTTTATGGAGTAAATAATCAGTCATTGTACATGTGTATTGCATGAGTAGTTCTCCAATCCCATCGATTGGCTATTCGAGATGCATGGATATATACGTATAAATGAGCTCGGAATTTTGTTATTGTCACGACCGGGACCATCGTAAGTGGCACCCATACTAACTCTCTAGTGGGAGAACTATTAGTACAACCCAACTAAACAATTTAAACTACGGAAGCAGGTTAAATAAACTAAATAGTGAAGTTCCCATAAACTTCAAAGGTTTAACAAACAATCAACAACTATTGCGAAAGAATAAAGTCTAGAACCTGAAAGTCAATGTACCAAAACTCTACTAACGACAAGTCTAAGAAGAAGGGGTACAACCCCGAAACTGAAAAACAACTTAACCAATGGTCTGAGTCCGAAAGAGTGGACTTAGACAAGAGAGATCCATGGAACCCTGAAAAAACTGGCTCACCCTTGAATTCGGTCACGCTCAATAGTCGCCTAGCTCAGGTCTATCAATAGCCACCTGAAGATGCCCTATACTCAACAAAGAAAGGACAAGTGCAGTATCAATACACAACCACAGTGTACTGGTAGGATCACACAACTATCCCAATAAGTGAAACACATGCAAGTAACCACAACATTATAAAACAGGCATATATCGAACATATACAATATTAGTCATCTTTTCAGGATCAATGTAGCATCCCACATTCTCAATAATACACATTGGTTATCAATTTAGCGCAACATACCGTCTTCTAATATCAATCATCATTAGATATGAACGTAATCATCTCAAATAGATACACAGCACAATTCAATGGTCCTCTCACGGAACTCAATTCAATGGTCCTCTCATGGAACCCAAACCCAAACTGTTAGCATACCGGTTCGTGGTACCCGATCCAAGTTAGTGTGCCGGAATGTGGCAGCCGATTCCATGTTTATTCCGGAACGTGGCAACCGATCCAATGTTTATGCCATAATGTGGCAACTGATCTAATGTTTATGCCGGAATGTGGCAACCGATCCCAATTAATGTGTCGGATCGTGACACCCGCCCATTCAACAACCACAATCACAATCACAATGTATATTCTCACAATCATACAACAAGAGGTGATTCATGGCATACAATTATTCAATTATCCTCATTTATGATTAGGGTGATCAATAATGCAACATTCACATACATACATGCATTATAATGAAGAAATTTCAAACATATATCACACCAGCTTGAAATCATAATCATCACCTACCTCGAAACACGCTTGAAACCCTAAGAAACGTGATCATTCCCTTTCTGGATTCATTCCGCTTGTTCTTGGTCTACAAACAATCAATATGTCACGACCCGGGAGCACCCCCTAGTCGTAACCGGCGTACTCGACCTCGAAGAGGTCTAATACAAGCCTCTTAGCATTCATTCATCGCATAGACACTAAAACCAAAACGAATTTAAAACTTTCTTTACCAAGAAAAACATTGCATAAAACAAATAGCAAGCGGAAGACTTTCTAGACTTTATACATGATGTCTCAAAACCATCTAATACTTTAGAGTACAAAATGCGGGACTAATCCCGTACACAACTTAAACAATACTA
>JAJOOS010012291.1:0-16134 GCA_029582725.1 Solanum chiquidenum
TATCTTGGGAAATCTCAGTTTCCTCTCTTGCTTCATTAAGAAAGCGATTACTCTTTTCTGAAAACTAGCCCGAAGGCTCTTTGGAAATCTCAGTTTCCAATCTTGTTTAAATGTGAAAACATTTCTTTAAAATTTCTTTGGGAATGCATAGTCCCCATATATCTCTTTGAAGAAAAGAACTTCAAACCATAGCTTTACTCTTTGCTTAACTTTAAAACTTAAGTGTTAAAACAAAGCTAAAACGTTTGTAAAAGACTTCTTAAAACATGGTTCATGCCGAATTATGGACATGAACTACTCAATGCAAGGTTTTCAATAACCATAGATAGAACGCAATACTTGGAACTCAAGAACTTCAATAATACTGCTCACTTTAAGAATGCTCAACTCAGAGGGTTCATGCGGAATTTATGAGCATGAACTACTCAACTCAATGACTCAAAGATACTTCTCAAAGGGGATTAGGAACTCAACACTTAAAGGCTTAAAACTTGAAGATATCACTTCTCTGAATGATTCTCAACTTACGACGTGCATGCGGAGTTTATGGGCATGAACAACTCGACTCAAGGGTCAAAATATCAATAAGGAACTCATGTACAACTCTTCTCATTCTCATACTTATTTCCTCAAAACTTAGTTCAAATCAATGGTTGATCTCAAAGGATTCACAATTGAACCAAAAGACTTTCTTGAACACTACTCTTAACTCTCTCTTAAATGTGAATTATGAATTCAAGAGTTATGGTTCATGCTATGAAACATCTCATGATGACAAAATAAACTCATGAATACATTCTCCTCACTCTCATTCTCACTTAATCGAGTCTTGAAACAAGTTACTAGAAGTTGTAGAAGACTCCACAAAATGACTCAAAGGGACTTTCTCAAAATGTTCGAATGAACTCTCAAAACTTAACTCTCAACTCTACCTTGAAGTTGAATTATGAATTCAAGGTTATGATCATGTTAGGAATGATTTTTGGTGTTTAGAAGTAGCTTAGAGTAGTTAGAATCGAAAAGGAGTGAAGGTGCACTTTAAACGAACTCAAACGGGGACACTGACGACAAACTGGATGGGGCAGGTGGCCCTGGCGCTATGGGTGGCGCGGGGCACCAGCCCCTAAACTTCAGAGGTGGGTTTGGGTCGCTCTGGCAGGTGCATCGCGCCAGGCCCCAACCCAGAAAATTCAGCAAGTTTATTTTCTCGTTTTCTCACCCTGTTTCGCCTAAAATCAAATGGTTTCTTTCCCAATCACTTAGAATTGATTTCTTAACATAAGTACACTCTAATATACTCAATACATCCCTTAAAACACTCACTTTGATCTCAATAAAACATCCAAAACCCAACACAACAAGATTTAGAATGAACTTCAAGAACACCTATCAAGAACTCATCAAGAACTCAAATCTTTCAACTTCAAGAATGAAATTTGCGCTGAAAATAACATGATTGGCGTGTGGGTGAACTAACCCAACACTATGGAAGCTTACATACCTCGTAGGGATTAAACCCATGGTGAAAATCCACATCAAGACGCAATAATCTCGACAAACGCTTAATCATCTCCTCTTTTCTCCTCTTTTCTCTTCTCCTCTCTTCTTGAACTCTCAACTAAAACCCTAGGTTAATTTTAGGATTATGAAACCCTAATAGGATTAGACCCTTAAAACATTACTAAAAATGAATTAAATCTGATTTGGTAAGGAAAAAACCAAACTACCCCTTACTATTTCCGGCTAGCTTCCCTTAACTGGACAGCCTAACTTCAAAAGGTCATATCTCACTCATCCGACCTCGAAACTCAGCAAACTTGGTGGCGTTGGAAAGATAATTCAAAGACCTTCTCTACGGTATCTGGTAGCACACCTAAATCATCTTGAGATAGGAGTTATGATTGTTTGAAGTCGACCTAAAACTTATACCTAGCATAACTTGCAAAATTTCAGATTTTCCTATTTCCAATTTAATTCTTATTGGAACTCAAGGTGCTACACCTAGTGACCTTAACACTTAAAATTTTTTTAATTCCTTGGTAAAATCTCACTCACTACGAAGAACAGTTCGAGTCTTAGTTCGAAGAATTTTCTGGGGTGTTACATAAATGATGAGCTCAGTCACTACAAAGAACTTCATCCCTCATGATTTTTAAGGACTTGAATGAGGTTAGAAAAATTGTGAATTTGCATTCCCTTGCAAATTCCAAGCCTATAATAGTGGAAAAAGTGACAGAACAAGACTGAGGTATAAATGCATGATGGTTGTCCATTTGTCCTTTTTATTTCACAAGATTATAAGGGTCTGAATTTTAAGGTTAAAACGCTGAAAATCAAATCACAATTGTGAGAATGCATTTAAAATTTTAAAGTTTGCATAACTACTTTAACAAAATATTTCAAGAATCAAGTGTAGAATAATCATCAGTACAAGCTTAAGGATATGAGACAAGACTTGAAGAATTAGTTTAACTTGATTGCTAGTTCCTCAAATTTGAAAAGGTCCGAGAGGATGGTTCTTCCAAAATTGCAAGAAAATTTCTTAGATGATTACAACATAATTGAGATTTATGCAAATGATCTTAGGCTAAGAAATCATGATAGTGATATTGTGATTAATTTATCAAAGGATGGGTTGAAACAAGATAAAAGAAAATTCCTTAGAATGTGCATCTGCCTCAACGAACTGAAGTTGGGATAGAAAGAAGGAATGAGACCCTTTATTGAACTAGATGGGACCTTCTTGAAGGATCAATGCAAGAGACAACTTTTGATGGTTATGGCACAAGATTGTGAGAATTGCTTCTATGCATTGACATAGGATGTAGTTGAGAAAGAGATAACTAGGAAATGGATATAGTTTCTACAACTTCTGAACAATTTATTGAATCTGAAAGATGGTGAAACTGTCACCTTTATGCCTTATATGCAGAAAGTAAATAACTTCTTGTGTTTATTTGAATAATTTTATATTCTTTTTCTAACAATTTGTAAATTTATATTTATTTATTTGACATGTACAGGAACTACTAAAGCAATCAAAAATGTTCTTCTTTTGTCTCAACACATGTACTTTAAATTGCTTTGATTATTTTGTTCTCTTGAATTTATTAACTAAATATTCATTTTTATTGCTTATAGGTACTGTTTTAGGCATAATGAGGTCAACTGGATGAAGAGATTTAGTTTTGGGGAGATGAAAAAACTGCTTTAGTGGGCTGCTTGGAGTACTTATGAGGATGATTTTAAGGACTAGCTAAGTGTCCTTGGTACATTGTCAAAATGTGCTGCCAAGGATCATGACTTTTCCAGCCTCTTGGGCTGAAATAAATTTCATTTCTTCAGCACTTTTTGACAATGCACCAACTGCATTTAACTGGTCCTTAAAATCTTCTTCATAAGTACTCCAAGCAGCCCACCAAAACAGTTTCTTCCTTTATCCTAACCTAAATTTCTTCATCCAGTTGACCTCAATATGCTTAACATAGTACCTATAATCAATAAAAGTGAATAGTAATTAATAAATTCTAAGGAACAAGATAATCGAAACAACTTAAAATATCTGTGTTGAGACAAAGGAATGACATTTTTTACTACTTCTAGTAATCCCTATACATGTCAAATAAGTAAATATAATGTTACAAATTGTTATAAAAAAAAGACAAAATTTTCAAATATACACAAGAAATTATTTACCTCCTGCATATCAGACATAAAGGGGACGGTTTCACCATCTTTCAGATTCAATGAATTGTTCAGAAGTTATAGAAATCATATTCATGTCTTAGTTGTCTCTTTATCAATTAAAACCCATGCCAATAGATAAAAGAAATTCTCACAATCTAGTGTCATAGCCACCAAAAGTTGTCCCTTGTATTGACCTTTTCAAGAAGGTCTCATCTAGTTCAGGGTCTCAATCCTTTTTTCCATCCCAACTTCAGTGCATTGAGGCAGATGTACATTCTAAGTAATTTTCTTTTATCCTAATCCATTCTATCCTTTGATAAATTAATCACAATATGACTATAAGAATTTCAGTCTAAGTTCATTTGCATAAGCCTCAATTCTATTGTAATCATCTAAGGAGCTTTCCTGTAATTTTTGAAGAGTCGTCCTCTTGGACCTTTTCAACTTTGAGGAACTAGCATTCAATTTGAACTGATCCTTCTAGTCTTGTCTCATATTCTTAGGCTTGTACTGAAGATTATTCTACACTTTATATTGTGCTAAAGTAATTGTGCAAGCTCCAGAATTTTTAAATGCATCCTCAAAATTGTGATTTATTTTTAGTGTCTTAACCTTAAAATCTGAACCCTTACCATCTTATGAAATAAGAATGACAAATGGACAACCCATCATGCATTTATACTTCAATCTTGTTTGTCACCTTTTTCACTACTATAGGCTTGGAATTTGCAAGGGAATACAAATTCACAATTTTTCTTACCTCATTCAAGTCCTTGAAAGTCATGGAAGGATAAAATTTTTTGTAGTGATTGAGCTCATCATTTACTTTTCTAGTTTTTTGCATCTTAATGAGTTCTAACTCATCAAAGTTATATTCATCATCATCACACGTGTCATTATCACTAGAATCATTTTCTGATTCAGCATCAGTTTCATATTCACACTCTACCAAGTATGGTTCACATTGGTGAATAATTTTTGCTGCGATAACAATTTCTTTCAAATTGCCCACATCAAATAAATGAGTCATCTTACATTGTTCATTTAATAGGTATTGAAGTGTCCAATTCCTTCAAATCCTTCAACCAAGTAAAATTTTTCAAAAGGCTCTTTCACAAGTATTTGTTTCACAAGCACAAATTTTAAGTTATTTGTGTACTCTTTCACTATCTTATGCATCAGTGTCTCTCCTAGTAGCAATATACTTCTTGTCATATACTAGTTGTGATTTTGTAATCTATTTACCCCCATAATGCAGCATAAGGTCTACAAAAAGATCTTTCATATTGAACTGAGAAAAAAAACAAGACATAATGGGCCTCAGACATAGTGACACAATGGGCAAAAACGAATAAGATACACTTTAGAAACCTATACTAAAAAAAATGTAAAAACATACATGAATAAGATACACTTTATGAAAAATGGCATTGGGATCATGCCCTTACTTAGTGCCGGCAAAATGAGCCCATATTTTGGTAATCCGCCCAATCCGCCCATATTTTAATGGGTTGGGTGAGTGATTTTTTACATGGGTAAAATATGGGTTGATACCCATATTCAATCCATAAAAATATGGGTAAAATATGGGTAAAATATGGATTAGTCAAATGGGTTAAGCTTCTAACTTTTATTCACTATAAATTCATGATATCACTAAAAATATTGTAACATATCTTGCCTTTTATGTTCTTCTATAGAACTAATTGTTTTTCACTATAATTGAAAATGTGAAATTTTTGGCCTTTAAAAAATATATATTTTAAATGTACATTTCTTTTGTTAATTATAATTATATTTTTTTATTTGTTAATTTTATATTGGATAATAAATAAGTGTAAAATAAGCAAATCATGTATTAGTATTGACATTGCTTAAAGTGCATTAAGCATGTTTTAGTCCTAAAATGCAAATATTCATTTACTTTGAAATTAAAAATATTTTCCCCTTGTTATTACATAATTTTATTTTATATTGAAAAGTTGGGATTTTTTTTTTACTTTTATGATACAATAAAACTAAATGAAACATTTTAAACATTTTTCATTTAAAAAAATACTAAAATATTTTGTCCATGTTGAATTCTTAAGTAGAGTATTATTTACTCATGAAAATATGAGTAAATATGGGTAAACTAGTATTTTACCCAACCCATTTTGTTACCCAATCCATTTTTACCCATATCAAATATGAGCAAGTTGAATTATTACACATTTTATGTTGATCCATTTTCAACCTGCACAAATTTGATTCAACCCGCCCATTTGCCATCACTACCCTTGCTGCTATGCAGAAATAAATCAGATACACTTTAGAAATCTATACTAAAGAAAAAAGTAAAAACATACTAGAGTCACATGTTTATTATAACATAAACAAAGGAAAAAAATCTGAACAAACAGGTCATGATAAACATTGAAAAAGGGAATTGAGACTACACACATCAAATTCATACTAAACAATATATATTCACATAAAGATAAATCCTTTATGAAAAAGGGCACTGGGTCCAAGTCCTTACTACTATGCACAAATGAATAAGCTACGAAACTACATGAATACTTCTATTTTAACTCAAATTATTCCCTAAATCTAACCTAACATAAAAGGATCACCATATACAAGACAAAATTTTCAAAAGATTACAAAAATCTAACTTACCCATATGCACGATTTAATAAACTATGAAACCACATGAATTCTTCTATTTTAATTCAAATTATTCTGTAAACCTAACATAACAGAAAGGAACACCATATACAAGACAAAATTTTCAAATGATTATAAAAATCACAACTCATCCCAATGCACAAGCCAATTAAATCCAAAATCACATGAATACTACTATTTGAACTCAAATAAACAATTAATTTATTCTCTAATCAAACATACCAGAAGATTATACAAATCGCAAACCCTAACTACGTTGCTTTGAAATCATAAATCCAATAATATAGGAAAAATGATTTACTAACCTATAACCACAAATATCCACAGATGCTAGCTACTGTGAAACCCTAGCAGTGAAGATAGATCGTAGCCAATTTAAAACCCAAGAAAGATCGTAGCTACTTTGAAATCCCAGCGGCGAAATTAGACCGATGAAAGGAAGCTTCTTTGGATCTTTTTTAAGAAATAAATTATTTTTTTAAAAAAAAGTATACCAAAAACATATTATTAATATAGTTTAGTCAAGTAACCTGAAAATTAATATTAAAAAATATAAACTCTATTGGAAGAATAAGTTCCTCATAAACTAAACTTCTAAACGACAACATTATGGATGTTATTGTATTGATTTTTTAAGAAAATAATAAAATGTGGAAAAATAATTAAATTAAGACTCTTAAAACGTCTCTGTGTAGGTGAGGTGGGGTGGGCGTGCACATATGGAGGTCTATGTGCCACATTAATACACACATGAGATGTCACATAACTCTTTAGTTAAACAAATGGATAAATCTAATCTTATAGTAAGACGGAAATGATACTTTTGAGTCGAAAAATAGTTTAAGAATACATTTAATTTATTTCAAATAGTTGAAGGGTAGTTTTAACCCTTTTCCGAACTAAAAGTAATGTCTTGAGAGGGAATCAAACCTAGCAAAGAAACGAATAGTTTTTCACCTTAAGCTCCCACTTTCAACCACCACGCCTATTAAACCATTCTCACCTTAAACTCCCACTTTCAACCACCATGCCTATTAAACCATTCTTTTCATCGATACTCTCTAATAAATATATATATAGTAAACCATTCTTTTCATCGATACTCTCTAATAAATATATATAAAGTATATAGTTCGATACAAGATTAATGAGTGCTAAGCACCCATGTAGCTCCATGTGAATCTGCCCTTGCTGACACCTAACATAACTTGACACCTTAGAGTTCGATTAACACAACTTGAATAAGGAGTACCATTTTCTTCAATTTCTTCATCTTTTGGAATTCATACAGGAATTCATAATGATAAAATGAAGTACTATATTGTTAATATGAAATATGGAAGTTCAACTAAATAGGAAGATATTATGTTAAAAAAGTTCCCCTGCACCTCCATGAAGTTCGACATCTCACTCTGTACACCAAAATCAGTTGCTATTCGACATCTGGCTCAATACACCATTGCCTTTTGAAAACTCCAATAGTCTATTGAAAAAGCTGAAATGCCAAGACACAAACTCGAAACTCCGGGCAGTCCCTGCGGGCTAATCAATTGGGAGACAATAAGAGACTTATGTCATGTCCCGCTAATCAATTGGGAGACAATAAGAGACTTATGTCATGTCCTGCCTCTAAGTCCGTGACACTTGGCTAAGATCACATTTAGAATTCAAAGACTGCACATCAGTGAGTCTTCAAAAACATTAACAAGACCAGCAGTTCCTGTTCCAGAACAGACGCCACCAAGATAGAGCAACGTTCAAGCCTAGGAGAATTTTTTCCTAAAAGGAGCCAAAACTCTGTAGAACATTCAAGCTGATGATTTTACAACAAAGTGCAATTTCTGGCATAATCATACACAAATCCAGTATCAAGCTAAAATTTGACAAACTAACAACACAAAAGGAGACGATAAGAAAATACAGACCAAACAAAGTACTAGCACTTTACTTTATTCCCACAATCGACATAAGAAACTGAAGCTTGTCATTCACTTCTGCCAAAGTGGACGGGTTACGGAACGTAGATGGTGGCTCGACTCCAGTAAAGATGTATAGCGCCTTTAGTTCATCGACCAACAAAGGTTGGGTGGCTGCTGTGTATCCCACGATTGTTCTCATTGCGTTCATCTTCTCCCATATCTTCTCCTCACTGGAGAACTCCTAGCAATATCATCAAGCAAGTAAAAATGAATCCAAATGGCTTCAAATACTCTTGCCACAGAATGAAATAAATGAATATTACAAGCAGTTAGTACAAAGGAGACCAGATATGAAAAATCGAACATGGGAGAGAAAAGTGTTCGTGCATCTTGCCTTCCATCACCGATAAAATTATAGCGCTCGACTACCTCTTTAAGTGAAAAAGAGGGACTAACCTTGATATCACACATACCAGTATAAAAAATTGTAGGAGCAAGACATGTTCAAAAAATGCTAGTAGGAGCAAGACATGTTCAAAAAATGCAACATTAGCAGGGATTCTACGATTTGAATCGTCGGTTATGATAATCACAGTACAGTAAGAATTGGAATAGCCATATATTCAATCACATGGACCTAAGTAGAGCACACAGAGAGGACGGACAGCCCGACCAATTTGAAACTGCAGGCTGGAGAATGATTGAATAACATTAATTATACATGTCTTAGAATCAAAAGCGTATACATGAACACACGTTTCCATAAGTCTCTCTTTGATGCTGCTTCACAATTGGTTTGAATGAACAAAAAAATACAAGTTGAAGCTTGGTAAATAAAGATGCATCGATATCGATTTGATAGACCCCAAGTATCTTTGCAAGTTCTGTACAGCTTTTGTAGACTAGTAGGGTTGCATTTGTGATGCAATCACATTCTTCTACACTCTTACTTCCACTTTCCAGACCCAGAAAAAGATCTTAAAAGGCTCCAAAAAGAAAATTGAAAACTCAGAATCTTCATTTACCCTCGCCCTATTAAGAGACAATCTGGCATGCATCCCAAAACTAAAAGAATATATTGACATCTAGACTGCCAGCGGACACTTTGATGAGTGCTGAGTATAATAACCCACCAAGGTTGGAGAAAAATGGGCTCATACTGAGCTATAGTGGAGCATCCCGTGCATGACCACCAAGGAATGTAAAGAGTAATGCGAGAAATGAAAGAGCACTAATAACAATGGGAAAGAGAAGCCAAACTAATGGAAGAAATGAAGTAAAAGTTGCACCCTCTCTACTAAGAGAACCAATGTGTTTGCTTGAGATTCACAAAGAACGAGATCAGGTGAACGAGAAACTACTTTACTTGAGCATTGGCAGAGAATTAGACAGTTTATGCAACTGCAGTTTCTTTTGGTTAATTCATGAATAATAGCATATCTTGCCAAGGATTTTTTCTTTCATGAGGTAAATTAAGCAATCAACAGTCTGAATAATTCCCAGCATCTGATCAAAGAAATTTATCGATAAGCATACTAAATGAGTCCAGCTAGGTTAACCTAAACATGCTTTCAAATAGATTGACCAAATTTTCCAGAGAAACTTCAAAGAACCAAGAAAATTATGAAATATTAAAAGATAACCCTCTCCGAGAATCCCCATAAAATTCCGGAAAGCAACCTAAGGTGGCAGAACTAGACTTAGAACAATAGAACTGACCTTGGCGGGTTTGGCCTCTGGAATCCCTGCTCTTCCAGAAACCTGACTGACACCACCGGCATTGGCATTTTTCTTTTGATCGGTGGTCCCTTTTCTTTCAGACGGAAGGTTACCGCGGACATCAGGTGCCTTCCTTTGAACCTCTTTTGCAGCTACCAGGCTATCCTTGCCTTCCAATGGACGCGAAGCATCTTTTGCAACATGCTTGCCATTTCCTGAATCTCTGCTCCCGGGCAGTGTTTTGTCCATCTCAGCAGCTTTCTTGGCCTTTTTGGAAACACCACTTTGGTTGGCCTCATCTCTTCCTTCTTTGGTCTCCCTTTTCACTGGTAAATGCTTCTCGTCATGCTTCACCTTAACTTCATCCTTTACCTCTTCCTTTTTTCCTATTATTTTCACATCAGTGTCTTCCTGCTGCTTGTTGCTCAACCCCTCCCCTTGCTCTGATATTGCAACATCTTTACTTTCACTTGCTTTCTTCTTTTTGTGGTGTTTCTTTGAGCTTTTGCTGACGTTTGGTTTCCTTGTTACTTCTATTATCTCTTTTTCTTCCGAAGTCACCCCAGGTCCTTTTTCAGATTTTGTTCCTTGAAGCTCTCTCACAAGACTATCTACCCTCTCATCTTTGCTTTCCAATGGCTTCTCTACGACTTCGGGACGCGCAACCTTTCTATCCTCATTTCCCTCAAGTCCACGTGAACTCTCTAAGGTATCTTTCTTCACTGCATCACCTACATATACTTCAACAAAATTCTTATCTGGCAGACCTGGTGTTAAAGTAAGGTCTTTTTCGCCCTCATTTTCTCCCCTGGCTTCTTTGGCCACCAAATCCAAACCCACAGTTTCCTTTATCTTTTCATCAAATTCCCAATTTTCTGCTTCTCTAGCTCGTTCGATTTCCAAATTCTCCTCCTTCATTGATCCCTCATTCTCTCCTTCCAAGTATTCACCCACATCTTCTTCATATCCTTCTTCTTTAACATCCTCATCTACATAGACCTCTCTTTCTTCCACCGCTCTGCCAACATCTTCATCTTGAAGAGAAGTCGGGCATCCCTCGTATCCACCGCTCTCCAACTCAATCCTCATTTCAACCCCTTCTTTTACATCCTCCATTTCTTTATTTTCCTCCTCTTCCATCAACATTTCTCCACCAAAACCAGGACCTTTCCCTCCTACTTGTTCATCATCTTCATACATATCCCCATACTCCAATAGTAGAGGTGGCTCTGACCTCGGAAGCAACGTGTTCATAAGCTTCTCAGTACAAGTATAACTAGCAAAAGCAAGACCAAAAGGGACCGAAAATGCAAACCCGAGTGCAGAAATAACAATAAGCGGAGGAAGAACCATTGGGGCAGAAGAGATTACAATACCAGTAATCATAACCTTCTTCCCCAACCTTAATCCTTTGTTCACAATCCATCTTATATTACTCTCTTTCAATTCCCCCTCGTCGTCATCATCTTCCTCTTCTTTTAACGAAGTATGCTCCACAATTTGATCTTCCATCCTATAAACAAACCAAAAATATTATTTAAAATGAAAAAAATAACACAAAACCATACAAGTACAACTAAGTAGTTCAAAAATCAAGCAAAATAAGAAAGAAACTCCACTAAATAGGAATCAATTCCCTTTTGGTTTGTAATCAGACATCTGACAAAAATCAATCGAAATAAGCAAGGAGAATCTCATATGAGCTTTCCAGATAAGTGGCAGAACCAGGATTTTCTTAATTCATTAAGGAGTTCAAATTCAAAATATGAAAGAAGTAAAATCACGAAGAAAATATGTGTTACATACATACAAAAAATAATTTTAATCATATATAAACAATTAATTAATGAGATTCAGATCAACCTTGCACCCTTACTAGCTCCGCCCTATTTCCGATAAGTGGAATGAGAAGCTTAAACAATAGTAGTACTTCAACATTAAAACCATAAATAGAAGTAAAATGAAGGAAGAAAACATAGATGCCCACTCAAGTAAAGAAACAAGAGTATAGCTGACCTCAAAAACGATAGAAGCAACAATTAGACAGCAGTTCTATTTGAAAAATATCATGATAAGAACCAATTTGAAAAGAGAGAAATATTTGATTAGCTGAAGATATTTGTTTGTTGAGAATACAGAGATAAAGCATGGAGGATGCGTTGGAAAGGGGAAATTCTGGGAGAAGACGACAGGCGTCGTAGTGGGAATGGGATAGCTGCATGCAATATGATGAGGCAATAGCAGAGGTATCCACGTAACTGCACACAACAGAGGATTGCCGCTGCGCATCCCAACGTGCCTTTTTTCCCTCCGTTCAACAATAATTGTACTTTATGTTATTTTGGAATGCCCAATAATTTTTGTTTACTTTATGAAATTCTATCTAATTTATTTTTATTAGTCTCTAATTACTTGTCCACTTTTAAATTAACACACCTATTAATAAAATAATAATTAACATAGTGAATTTATAATTTTATCTTTATTAATTATGATGTGTATGAATTAAAAACTTAAAATTTTCAATTAGTTCTGCCTTTTTCAAAATAATTAAGGATATAATGAGTAAAAAAATTATCCTTTTTTTATTTATTCAAATGAACAAGTAATTAGGGACAATTAAAAAAAATGTGAATAAGTAATTAAGAACAGAGGGAGTATTAATTATAGTTATCCACTTTGGTCGATTACAACACCAAAACCTTGAGGACATTGTATATCTAAGACTTATCAAAACGTCAATTTCCCCTCACATTTTTTAAGAAAATGTATTTATTATATTTAAAGAATGATATAGTATAATTATTTATAATTTCTTATAAAATTAGCAAAATTAATGTAATAGATAAGTATTGGACAGAGGAGTACTTTTCCTTTTTTTGAGGGTAATGATGTCACTTGGACTACACGATCACTCAACTCCTTTGAGGCTTTGAGCTACAAATTCAATCATGATATGAAATCATGATTTGAAATTAAATATATTATAATTTGTATATAATATTATTTGGTAATAATTTTAAGTTATGATTTTTGAAATTTTAGAATATGAAATTCAAATTATATATTTAAATATTAATTTAATATTATAATCTTAAATTATAATATCAAAATACTTATTTTAATGCAGGCTTAAAAATTATCACACTCGATAGTATTTGGATTTCTATCTTAAAGGAATTTCAATCTTCTTATAATATTTTATATATAAAATATTCTATATATGCAGATTGAATTGAATGAGTTCCTTGCACGTGATTATATACTTGAGTAAATTTGTGTACGTTTCGCATAATTCTATACGTAATAAACTTAGACGACATATCTCCTAGAGTTGTGTGCATAATTATATTCTCTATGTTCCTAATTATTTGTTTTTTTTTTTTTTTAGTTATTTTAAATTATTTATCCAGTTTGACAAATTAGGAAAAGATAATTTCTTTAAGGAAAAATTCTTTTGGTCAGAATGATATTTTATCTATGTTATTTTATTTTTTTAAATATTTTTACCCTTTTAACTTTAATACCTTTTAACTAAAAAATGGGAAAAAATAGTTTACTTTAAAATAAAAAATATATTATAAACTTTTAAATTTTCTGGCCAAATTCTGGCCATTTAGCATTACCCTTTTTTTTAATCTATTATACCCTCAATTAATTATTTTGAAAAAGATAGAATTTCTTGAAAATCTTAAGTTTTTAATTCATCCACTTCATAATTAATAGGGGCAAAATGGTAAACTCACTATGTCAATAATTATTTTCTTAATAGGTGTGTCAATTTAAAAGTGGACAAGTAATTAGAGATAGAGGAAGTAGTATATAAGAGTAGGGCTGCGTATCGGTCGGTTCGATTCGGTTTTGAAGTATATCGGTTTGACTTATTTGTTATCAATTTCTAGAGATGCAAAACCGTTATAGAACCATTAAGATATTGTCTTGTCGATTATTGGTTTATCGGTTATTGATTGTTATCGATTCGGTTATCGGTTTAACCGTTAAGATTTGACCCAAAAATAAATTAATAAAAAAATCACTTAGAAACAAGGTGACAAATTGAATGAATCATGTACATGAGTTCACAAGTTGCATCTTGCTCAAAAGCAAACACTTTTACATTGTAGAATAACCAAGATTATGAGATAACCAGAAATAAAAGTAGGAAACTAAACTCTAAGTCAAGGACTTTATATACAAAATGGTATAAATATAATTATTTAATCGGCAAAGGGCCAAATATCCCCTCTACTATAGGAAATAGTATAAATATACCCCTAGTAATACTTTCGGGCTAAATATACCCCTCCCGTTATATGTTTGGGTTAAATATACCCTTATTACTAACAGAGGACACGTGGACGACTGAGATTAAATAAACTATTCAATTTAAAATAAATCAAATTCGGATATAACCCGCCCCACCCCACCCCAATAACTTAACCCGACCTAATATGTAACATTGACCCACCCAATTTGTCTTTCAAACAAGAAAACCTAATGGGCAATCCAAAGAGGTCTGCGAACTTGGAACCTCTGCTTCGCCAAACTCCTCATCTATTTCGAGTTTTTGAGAACTCATCTTGCCAAGAGAAGTCTGGTACGATATGCAGCACCATAATTTTGGAGTGTTGTACTTGTTTTTTGTCCAGATTAGTTAGTTTGTTATTTACATTTCATTTTAGGAGTGGTGTACTGCTGCGTTGCTGCTATATTATTAAGTTCAGATTTTTGGGCTAATCTGTGACTTCATGTTGATGAAAATAGTTGTTGCACCTTAGCTATTAAAAAAATATTGCCAACACAACATATCGTGCACAAGTATTACAACAAAGAACTATATGAACTCATATTCTTTTATAATATTTTCAAAGAACACTTGGTGTTACAGCAAGCTAGTCAATGATAATCATATTTTTGAAATTACATAACCAACATAACAGGGGGAAATTATCATGAGTTGAGCTTGATTATCAACAATACATTACAAAAAATCAAGAAAAATACCATGTGTTGAGCTTGATTATCAACAGTACATTACGAAAAAATCAAGAAAAATACCATGAGTTGAGCTTGATTATCAACAGTACATTACAAAAAAATCAAGACACTTCACCCAACATTACACAAGTTCACTAATTCATCACTTCATTCACCCGCAAGGCAACAAACCCAATAAAAAGAGCACACAAAATCACAATTAACGTCTTCATCTTCGTTACCCTTGATTTATTCACTTAAAAATTGGTTGAAGCCTTCATTGCATCCACTTTTTCCTTCAAGTTATCTGTTTCAATTTTAATTGTGTCCAAAGTCATGTTCAAAGTATCAACTTTAATCGTAGCCGCATTCAATTGAGTCTTTAAATTATTTATTAGGACCACTGATCTATCTAAAAACAAGTTATCGTGCCACTCCCAGTAGCCACATGATTTTTTCTGTGAAGCGTAATCAAAACAACTTCAATTTATCAAAAAATTTCCAGAAAAATAAAACAAAGGTTAAAACTCAATAATTGAACTTACTTCAGGTTTAGGACACTTACAACATCTTCTTCGAGGGTGTGAAGGAGTGTTTGAAGTAAATAAATTGGCAATTTCACCGCAATGACATTTCCTCTTTGATAAACAACTATCTTCAGACATTATACTCTCTTTCTTGACTCAGTATAATGTGGTCAGTAAATGACGAATAAACTACAAAACTTTAAGCAAGAAAAGAAATCATACTCAAACTCTAAGGCTATAAAGTTTGAAGAAGAAAAGAAATCATACCTGCAAAAATCTTTGCGAAGAGAGGTTACAAGTTTGCAGACCTCTTTGGATCGCCCATTAGGTTTTTTTTGTTTGAAAGACAAATTGGGTGGGCCAATGTTACCTATTAGGTCGGGTTAAGTTATTGGGGCGGGTCATATCCGAATTTGATTTATTTTAAATTGAATAGTTCATTTAATCTCAGTTGTCCACGTGTCCTCTGTTAGTTATAAGGGTATATTTGTCACGCCCCGAGACTACCCCCGAGACGCGGACACGGGACCTAGGACCACAAGTGATCCCAAGCTAACCCTGCTGACATGATCATGAGCATACTAAAGATAATAAAATGATGCGGAAGCTAAATCATAAATAAAATGAAAAGATGG
>JAJOOS010012292.1:0-16930 GCA_029582725.1 Solanum chiquidenum
GACTAATTGAATATAATTGTTAGTTAAAAGTAAAGTCTAAACCATTTTCCTCGTGGGATCGACCCCAACCTACAAGTTGGGTTCTTTACTTGATAACGATCGCTTATGCTTCTGAAAGGAGGTGTAATTTGAGCGTATCAAGTACTACTGAGGGTGTTGGGATAGTTGATGGAAGCGCTACTGATGTCGTTCCTAGTGTTGATCCAGCGGGCTCTGGGAAACCGGACCCACCTACTTCTTGAGAGGTCTTCAGTGCATATGCGCCACAGGTTTGCTTCACCCTATGTGTTACTTTTGTTTTAGGGCATTGGGGATAATTGCACTTTACTTTGTTGGGGATGGGGTAAATGGAGTGTGAGTGATACGGTGAGGTCTGATTAACTCAACTCATAATCCTCTCTTGGGGTTTTCTTGTGTGTGTCATTTTCTCCCAAGAGACTATTTTTACTTTCTGTTGAACCGGCATGTTTAGGAATATATGTGTAGAAGTAAGTAAAAGAATGAAAGCATAATGGCATAAAAAGAATTTTTTTGAAATGTGCTAGATCTTTAGGCTTAATAAGTTTTATGTGTTGGATATCAATATGACATTATAAGGAACTGATTTGACCTCATGACTAAAGCTAAAACTTGAACTGGGTAATCTAATAATCTAATAATGAAACAATGTGTCAGGTGTGTGTGAGAAAAGCTTGAATGTTCATACAGTATGGGTCAATCTAGAACTTGCCCCGTTGGTCCTGCTAAGATAATTAGGAAATGATCATAGGCCCTTGTTCAAATAAGTCAACTCAAACATAAAATGATCCAGCCAAATGCAATGAATGTTCCCTTTGATCCAAGTGTTTGAGCCTAATACAGACCACTTCTTTCAATTCACCTAACTCACCTTCCCTAAAATAATTGTTTTGGCCCCGGTCCCTCCTTGGACATGTGTACCTTGACTTAGGCCAAAAGCCTAAGTTGAGGGTGGAAAATTCAAAAAGTTACCTTGATCTTAGCCCTGGTCCGACATCGGATATTGTGCACCTCAACTCATGCTAAACACATAAGTTGAGGGTGGCTATGAAAAAGGAAATCGAAAGAAAAAGGGTATGGAAAGAGTTTTGTGTTGAAGAGAGAAAAAGAAAACAAAAATATGTGGCTTTGTGCAAAAGAAGCAAAAAGATGAATAACAAAAGTGCTGAAAGAAATAAAGAAAAATAAAGCGAAAGAAAAAAGAAGAAACTGAAAATATGAGCTAGAAAGTCAAAAGTCACATCCGTGTTGAAGAGAGTCAGGGGAAAGAAAACAAAATGTTTGGATATCAAGAATAGGTTGAGAAAAGAGGTAAAAAGCCAATGTAATGTCAAAGAGGGCAGAAAGTCACTAAAAAGTATCCAAATGTACCATACCTGACCCTGAGCTTACGTTACAAGCTAAGAAAGTCTAATAGTGATCCTAGCAACTAGTTTGGAGAGTCTAAGCAGTGAAAATAAGAGCAAGCCCATGGTATTGAGCACTAATTGTACTTGAAGTCACTTCTGAGGGTGAGTGTTGAATGAATTCTAAAACTTATAAGGCATATCTATTGTGTGTGAAAAAAGATTTCTTTTGACGTGAGGGCACTAGTTACATTGTTGGAGAATTGATACCTTGGTGATTGGGAACGGTGTATGTTCTGATGTTTGTTGGTCGATCTATGTAATGTTTTGATCCATATGAGTTAGCTTGTACAGTCTAAAATGAAAATATTTGCACTAAGGAAGTGGAATGGATTGAAAAGGCCATGTGATTACTTGAGTTTGTATGTATGCTTCTACACAAGTGTCGTTTAGAGTGTTAGTGTGTCGCTTGAGGACAAACAACAAGTTGAAGTTGAGGGTGTTGATATACCGTGAGTTTACGGTATTTTTATGCATTTCACTTAGAAGTTGTGTGTCTCTAGGGCTATATTGTATTACAAATAATGTGTTTTGTATTATGTTTGCAGGAAATAAGCTTGGAATGCAGTTGATGGAGATGAGAGCTGCAATTATTCAGAAAGAGCCACTCATGAAGTGATCCACGGACCGTAGTTCCTTTGACGGACCGTCGTTGGGCAGGGGTAGATAGAGCATCAGGGAATTCAGACCAAGTGTGGAACCACGAAGCGACTGACGAACAGTAGGTCGACCCACGGGCCATCCTGCACATCCATCGATGGATTCAGAGAGTTGAAGTTCCTGTACCTGTTGAAAAATCCTAAGTATAGAGCCACGGAAGGGGACCTACGGACCGTAGGTCGACTAACGGTCTGTAGGTCGAGTCGTCACTTGAAGCCGCATTCTAGACAATTTGTTTCCTTTTTATTTAGGACTTGTTTTCTATAAATAGGAGTTATAAACCTCATTTTTGGGGGTTAGACATTATTGAATACTTCTAAATTTTCTGTTTTGGGAATTAACTTGCTAATTTTAGCAATTTGATTTTCGGATTTCGTGATTTGTACTTTGCAATTCAATTGAAGATTTTGGGTTTCATCAATTCTACTTGTAAGTTCAAGAATTCTTTTTATAAAAATATGAATTTTCTTCTTTCAAGCATGAGTAGCTAAATCCACAACTAGGGTTGTGGGAACCATGAGCAATTAACAAAGTATGGATAATAACTAAGTAATTCTTGAATAATGTTGATGCATGTATTGTTAATTCTTTCATTTGGAAGTCTTTTTAACGGTTGCAAACGTTAGAACTCGCCTCGCTCCTACTTGTCGGACCAACGAGGTAATGAATGAGAAGAATTAACAACAGAGATTTAGTGGATGCTATCTAATAGTCTAATGTCAATTGGTGCGAGGGTGAAAACTAAGCCATACATTAATGTGATGTCTAATCTGAGGTAAATGTAAGGGTTAGTAAAGTATACACTCGTAGCCGGACCAAGGTGGGTAGTAAAATTCCCTATTTAGAGGACCAATCACTTAGGGATACCTAACTTACCAACTTTGCATTTAAAACACTAGGAAATGATTACTATTATTAGGAATACGATGTTAAGGGCTTGTGGGGAACACATATACCCTATTTTCTCTCTCATATTGATAACTCGGAGTTTAAATCCTTCTTACTTGTTACTGAATCAACAAACTGTTACTTGCTTACAAACCCCCCTTCTTTATTTACTTCTTTTGGAAATTATTTGACTAAACGAAAGTAATCCTAAGTTAAGTTAAGTCTAAACCATTTTCCTCGTGGGATCGACCCCAACCTACAAGTTGGGTTCTTTATTTGACAAAGATCGCTTATACTTATTTAGGTGGTGTAATTTGAGTGTATCACACACCTCATCTAATACTAGATGTGGGCGATCGTAATCTAGTATAAAACCCAACGAAGAGTTGGTGTCGAACCCACAGGGAGTGGTACGTGTTCGAATTCAGTCACGTAGTTAGGAATGTAATCTATTTGGTTATAGGAATAGAAATTATTGAAAACATTTACTTAAATTGAAAGGGGTAACAACAAATGTCAGATAGGGGGGGGGGGGTTGGTTTGTAATTAACAGCTAAAACAAGTGTGAAAACAGGGGAAACAACAATATTAAGAGGAATTCTCAGGATGTGATCGATTATAAACTTATTACGCGATATGGGTAATTGAGATTTAATAATAACTTGTTGAGACATTGTGCGTAGGCTGGACTATAAGTGCAATAGTTTTCTCTTGAACAACTATTACGATTCAGGTGATTTCTCTTGAACATCGACAAGCTTAAAACTACAAAACAACCCAAAACCTCAATGTATCTACTCTCTCGAGCTAGGTAAGTAGGAATGAGCCAAGATTCACTCTCTCGAGGTAAACCCACAACGACCCACACACTACAATCATCAATCGATCACCTTGGATTTAGAACCTCTCTCTCGAGCAAGCCCAAAACAGTAAGCTAGAATTATATTTGCAACTACAATTCATGAATTACTACTCAGCTATCAATCAAACCTACATTAAAACAGAAAATCAATCATTAAACAACAATACCCATAAACAAATTAAGCAAATAATCACATGATCACACCCCAAGAATTGGGGTTTTAGCTACACATCATAAAAAGAGAAAAATGTTTACCAAATACATTAGCCATGATCTGGGTAAAGGTTCTCAAGTCTTAACAATGATCCAAATTGAATAAATTCAAAAACCCACTTAGAAACTCTCAAAGTCTTCAATGGAAACTCAAAAAATAAGAGAAAACTCTCACTTTCAAACTTGGGAATCAAAAACTTTGAAAGGAACTCTGTGTAACTGGGTGAGAACTCCTCAAATTTCATTTAAAATTCCAATTTATAGTTGCCCAATTTTAAGCCTGAAAGGACATTCGGGCAGAATAAGTCGGGCCTCGCCGAATCGGTCGGCGATCCGCCCTTTGCTTCCTTCCATTGCCAATTTAAAATGGTCATCAGTCCTCCAGGTCCTGTAACTTTAGGCGATCAAGGTTGCCATCGCGGAGTCGTTCGGCGATCCTACAACTGCCTATTCCTATCGCCAAGTTGGTTCTTCACCTGGGCTTGCATGGTGAAACTTTAAGTGAGCTAAAAGAGACACTTGGCAGTTCATCGAGTGGTCTTGGTGATCACCATGATCGCCTTTCTTCACTTTTTTAGCTTGTTTGTTCCTTTTGCCCGATAGTGTCCTCGCCTTGCTCCTTAGCCTTAAATGTTGCAAATCAACACTTTAACATCAGTTTAGAGCATAAATTAGGCATTTGAGGACACTTAAACTATCAAAATAAAGCCCTAAATGAGTCGAAATCTCAAACTCATCATTTATCCTAGACCAACACCAAACATTATTCAAGAAACACATAAGAAAGCAAGTAAATCACACAGCATGTGACACACATACAACCCCATCAAATCATGGTACTACTCTCGTAACAGTACTAATCAACCCTAAATCATGGTTTCTAAAAGAAAAGTGGGAATAACTTGGTACTCAGACATCCTATGGTCTGTAGACCCAAACCGTAGAACTCAACATTAACCCAAAATTACACTAAGTCTGGAACTTTTCTACGGGACCTTCTTACGGTCTATAGTCCATTCGAACAGACCCTCCTTGTCATTCGTAGAATGAGTTACTCGAATTTGATTTCCAAAATATTTTTCCCACTTCCTCAAGACTGGTCTATGACTCATCAAAATCTTGTGTAGATTTCAGGTCTTAACTCTGTTAGCTCCACAGGATCTAGTAATTTAAATAATGAAACACCTAACTGACTTGTGACTTGTGTTGCAGGAAATGAAATTCAAAGAGAGACTAGTAAAGAACAAATCACCTAAGGAAGGAAAGAGAAAATCTGCTCAATCAATCAAGGAATACATAATATATTTAAGATTGCAGAACAAATCACCTAAGGAAGGAAAGAGAAAATATGCCCAATCAATCAACGAATACAAATATATTGAAGATTGCAAAGTCAAGCATATACAACACCAAAATAAGGAAAGATATAATGTGAATAAATCAAGGGATACATTCAAGATAACAAGATCAGTTAACATCCAAGAATACAAGGAGGAAATCAAAATCAAGGGACGCATTTAAGTTAACGAGATCAGCCAAAGATTCAAGACCACAAGAAGATCATCATACAAAGGAATAAATCGATTTTTTCATGCACATATCTGATATGGACATGACTCAGCAAAACAATCAGAATAAAATTTAGTACTCAATCAAAGATCCTTAATTCAAACTCCTTTGGGTTTCCATAAAATAGAAAAGTCCTACAAAGCTATATAAGCTTCTCTTAGACATAGTTGTGAAGTACGCACTTCACTTGAGCTTATATTGTAATCTTCTTTTATCTTTCATAAAACTTTTTACACACTTGAGTGAAAAATTCAAAAGAAAAGAGAAAGAAAGATCTGAGTATAGGTTACACAAGTAGAGGTTGTGTGAAAGAAGAAGATTTGATTTGCATATCAGACAGGGCTCTCAGTTGTAACATTCTGTAACACCCAAGTTCTCAACAAGCTCTTAAGGAAACCCTTGTATCCCAAGGAGAGTGGAAGTAAGCACCACATCGGTGTTCAGAAGTAGTATTTACTTCATGTCATTACTTTTATTTTTTACTGTGATACTAACTTGCAAGTGAGTCGACTGCTCCATCCAGCAAGTTGACTAAAGGAATTTTAATTTATCCCCCCCCTCTCTAAACATTTAATTGGAATCAGAGAAGGTCTCATCGATAAAGTGTTTAACCATACGTGAGCAAAGATCCATGGCAAACTATCAAATTCCTGGTGCTCTACTTTAAGATGGACATTCTTAAACTCGACCACCATACTTCAACAACCAACACTACTCCCACTCGAAACATAGATTCAGAATATTTGTTTCTTCAAATGACTTACAAGCATGGATTGGGATCAAGAAGGGTCCAAAGCCTATTCCCGGACTTACAGGAAAAGATGCCACTAATAAGCCATTTGATCCTGAATCCTTCGATATCACAAAGGAACAACAAGAGGTAATTCAAACTAATTCTAGAGTTATAAGTTTGTTATATTGTGCAGTGAGTGGAGATGAATACGACAAGATCTCGACATGTGAAACTGCAAAATAATGTGGGACAAGCTAGAAGTAACTTATGAAGGAACTACCAAGGTAAAGGAAGCTCAGATCAGTTCACCGGTTAACGAATATGAATTATTCAAGATGGATGAAAATGAAAATGTAGAATACATGTTCTCGATATTTAGCAAAATTGTTTGTGAACTCAAATCTCTTGGAATGGTGTACTCCAACGGATTACAAGATAGAAAACTTATCAGAAGTCTTCCCAAAGCTTAGGAAACTAAAGCTGCTATTCTTGAAGATGGAGATTTGAATCAAATGACCTACGATGAACTTCGTGGAAAACCGATGGCCTGTGAACAAAATCACATTAAGAGGTACAACAAAGATGATAAAAAGAAAATTGTTGCTTTCACCGCCGAAACATCTGAGGTCAAGGAATAAGTCGATGATTATCAAAGTGAAAGAATGGTTCTCATAAATCGAGGAGTCAGACAAATGCTTAGGCAAAGAAGGAAGAACCCTCAACAAGATTTTCAAAAACAACGAATATGAAAGGAATGATGATCAATGCTATTACTGTGGAAAACTAGGACATATAAAAAAATATATCCAGATATAAAGGAATTAATCGGAGAAATGAAGATCCAAAAGGTCACGGAGCCTGGAGTCAAAGATAAACATCTAAATATGATCATGATGAAACCGCCAACATATGCTTCATGGCACTACGTGAAACAAGTGAGGTAAGACCTTTTAATTGCCCTAACTATAATGAATTACAAAACTCCTTGGACATGGTTATTGACAAATTGCAGAAGGTCATTGATGAATACAATAAGATTGCTCAAAAAAGAAAGATTAGAAAATACTTCTCAAAGCAAGTCAGATTGAAGTTGACTTACTAGTAGAAGAACTGGAGGAAGTAAAAATGAAATTAAACAGTATCAGAAAATCTCCTAGCAATACCTCTATAAGATCCAACAGAATTATTTTAAATAACAGGAGAAGATATCCTAAATATAGTTCTAACAGATCCAACAGATCTATATATAATGATCCTTATTATTCTTCTAAAACTCATGTTCAAATTTCTTGTTACACTTGTGGTGATCTTGGTCATAATCATTTAACTATAGGAAATATTCTTCTGGAAAGTGGATTTGGAGACCAAACGTTACTAATCATAAAGGACCCAAAAATACTTTGTACTTAAAAGAAACTAATCTTATTGTTTTGCAGGAGCAGTCTAAGAAAACTTAGAAAAATAGAATGTGGGTACTTGACAGTGAATTCTCCAGACATATGTGTTGAAAGAAATAAAATTTCAAAACCATAAAAAAAAATCAATGGAGGGTTCGTATGATTTGGAGACAATGCTAAAGGAGAAGTATCAGGAGTCTGAACTATCACTCTAAGTTTATCATGTGATCTAGTTGAAGTGTATTTGGTTGAAGGACTCAAACACTATCTCCTCAGCATAGTCAACTATTGTGATACTGGATTTCAAGTCACTTTTAATACAATAAGCTGCATTATCAAACATCCAGAGAGAAAGATCACCCTCGTCGGAGATTGAGTCTATAATATATATGTTTTAAATAATGTTGATTTTCCTTCTCTTATTTGTCTTACTACAGTCTCAAGTGATCCATGGCTATGGCATCGAAAGCTTTGACACACAAGTATGAACGCTCTTGAGAAACTATCTAGACTTGAACTAGTCTTTGGTCTACGAAAATTAAAATTGGGAAAGGGGTCTGAAAAATACTCCAACTTTGGCCAAAATTGTTGTTACGATACCAAACTTTATAGAGGACCTTTTACCCCCTACACTATTTAATAGTTTATTTTAAAGGTATATATATGTCCACGTGGACACATTACTATTTATAATGATGCAATATTTATGATGTACACGTGGGCACATATATACCTTTAAAATACACTATTATATAGTGCAGAGGGGTAAAAGGTCATTTCCAAAGTTTGGTATCGTAACAACAATTTCCATCAAAGTTTGAATATATTTCAAACCTTTTTCCCATCAAAGTTTGAATATATTTCAAACCTTTTTCCCATTAAAATTTGAGAGAAATCACATCTTTGATGCATGCCAATTGGGTAAGAAAATTTGTTCATCCTTTAAAGGAAATGATATTGTAAGTACATTTAAACCTTTTCAACTTCTTCATATGGATCTTCTTGGTCCTACTCGAACTTCCAGCATTAGAGGTAAAAGATATGCTTTCGTGATTGTAGATGACTTCTCAAGGTTTACATGGGTAATATTTCTCACTCACAAAAATAAATCCTTTGCTAACTTTGAAATATTTTGTAGAAAAGTTCAAAGAGAGGCAAGTTATTTCATTACAACTATCCACAGTGATCATGGTGGCCAATTTGAGAACAAGGTCTTTGAAGAATTATGTGCTCAAAATAGGTTCACTCAAAATTTCTCTTCATCCAGATCACCTCAGCAAAATGGAGTGGTAGAAAGGAAAAAATGTTCATTACAAGATACAGCAAGAACCATGCTACTAGATCGAAATCTCCCCGACCATTTTTGGGCAGAAGTTGTAGGTACTGCTTGTCACATTCTTAATAGGTATCTCATCAGACCTATACTAAAGAAGACTCCTTATGAACTCTGGAGAGGAAAGAAACCAAACATCAGCTACTTTCATCCTTTTGGGTGCAAATGTTTCATCCACAATAATGGTAAGAACAATCTTGGTAAGTTCGACCCAAGAAGTGACGAACATATTTTTCTGGTCTATGCACCTCTTAGCACGGCGTTTCGAGTCTTTAATAAAAGAACTTTAAGTATCGAAGAATCTGTTCATGTGATATTTGATGACACTAATCCAAGAGTACATGAAGTCAAAGTTGGTGACGATGAAATTCCTTCATTCAATCCAACTAAAGATATCTCAAAAGTCACTATTGAAACTAATACTGAAGAGCCAGCTACTACAAAGGTGGAGTCAACTACCCTAGCCGACAAAGCCAACATTTCTGGGGAATGGAGACACAATACCAGCTATCTTGAAAATTTCATTCTGGGAAAACCAAAAGACAAAATCTAGACGAGGTCTTCCCTTCGAAAACAAGCTTCTATGGCTCTTGTATCTCAAATGGAACCCAAACAAATTAATGAAGCAATGGAAGATGAGTCATGGGTAAAGCAATGAAAGAAGAACTTGATCAATTCGAAAGAAATCAAGTGTGGACTCTTATCGAAAGACCTAAGAATTGCTTAGTAATCAGAACGTAATAGGTGTTTCGTAACAAATTGAACGAAGATGGAAAAGTTATCCGAAACAAAGCCAGGTTAGTAGCTCAAGGTTATTCACAGCAAGAAGGGATTGATTACGATGAAATTTTGCTCCCGTTGCAAGGTTAGATTCTATTCGAATTCTTCTAGCTTATGCATCTTTCAAACACTTCAAACTTTTTCAAATGGAAATTAAAAGAGCCTTTTAAATGGTTTTATAAAAGAAGAAGTGTTTGTTAAACAACCTCCCGGTTTTGAAAATCCCTCTTGCCCTAATCATGTTTTTAAATTATCTAAAACTCTCTACGGTCTGAAGCAAGCTCCAAAAGCTTGGTATGAGAGATTGAGCACTTTTCTTGTTAAAAATAATTTTCAACGGGGTAAAATTGATACAACTCTTTTTACTCAGAAGTCAGATGACACTATTCTTATTGTTCAAATTTATGTTGATGATATAATTTTTAGAAGTTCTAATCCCTCCCTATGCGAGAATTTTGCAAATCTTATGAAAGGTGAATTTGAAATGAGTCTTATGGGAGAACTCTCTTTCTTTCTCGGTCTACAAATAAAACAAAGAGACAAAGGAATCTTCATCAGTCAAGGTAAGTATGCAAGAGAACTCATTAAGAAGTTCGGAATGGAGAAAGGTAAAGCCTTTGGAGCCTTTGGCACACTAATGTGTCCCTCTACTTGCCTAGATACAGACACAACATGTAAAGAGGACGATGAAAAACTATATCGAGGAATGATTGGCTCACTCCTCTATCTCACAACAAGTCGACCAGACATAATGTTTAGCGTCTACAAATGTGCAAGGTTTCAATCTGCACAAAAGGAATCTCATCTCACAGTAGTAAAACGAATCATCTGATATCTTATTGGGACAGCCGATACGGGGCTATGGTATCCTTTTTCTGATAAATTTAATTTAATTGGTTATTCAGATGTTGACTTTGCAGGTGATAAGAATGATCAAAAAAGTACAAGTGAAACATGTCAATTTTTTGGGAAAGTCTCTTATATCTTGGCATAGCAAGAAGCAGACTTCCGTTGCCCTTTCAACTACCGAATCTGAATATTTGACAGTTGGGAGTTGCGGTACTCAATTATTTTGGATGATGCATCAATTACTGGATTATAATTTATCTTATGAAGGCGTTTCTATTTTTTGTGACTATACTAGTGCTATCAGTCTTTCTAAATATAATGTTCATCATTCTATAGAAAATCATATAGATATAAAGCATCATTTTATTCATGATCATGTTGAAAATGGTGATTTCTTGCTTGAGTTTGTTGATTCTTAAAATCAATTGGCTAACATTTTTATAAAACTTTTACTTGAAGAAATATTTTGTTTTCTAGGAAAATGAATCGGTATTACCACTTTTAATTAATGTGTTTTTTCCTTATTAGCTTCTTTTATTGTGCTTCTATTAATTACCATGTTCCGCTCTTTTCTCTTTTGGATTGTATCTTAAAGGATCTCTTCCTTCCTACTCTGGTTATCTCTATTTTGTTACTGCTTGTTCTATTTTTATGTGTTATCTCTTGCTCTTTCTTTTTGATTATGCCAAAGGGAGAGAATAGTCCCAAGTCTCTTTGACAGGAAGCAATCAAGTCAGGGGGAGCTATATAGTTTAAAGACAGGGGAAGTTACAAAGAATCAACATATCAGGGAAGTCTCACTACTTTTTTCAGCTTATGCAAATTGTGAATTAGTTGTCATTATAAAAAAGGGGGAGACTGTTAGCTCCACAGGATCTATTAATTTTAATAATGAAACACCTAACCGACTTTTGACTTGTGTTGCTTGAAAAGAAATTCAAAGAGTGACTAGTAAAGCACAAATCACCTAAGGAAGGAAAGAGAAAATCTGCTCAACCAATCAAGGAATACATAATATATTTAAGATTGCAGAACAAATCACCTAAGGAAGGAAAAAGAAAATCTGCTCAATCAATCAACGAATACAAAATATATTGAAGATTGCAAAGTCAAGCATGCACTAAACCAAAATAAGGAAAGAGATAATGTGCATCAATCAAGGGATTATATTCAAGACAACAAGATCAGTTAACATCCAAGACTACAAGGAAGAAATCAAAATCAAGGGACGCATTCAAGTTAACGAGATCAGCTAAAGATTCAAGACCACAAGAAGATCATCATACAAAGGAATAAATAGATTTTCTCATGCACATATCTGATATAGACATGACTCAGCAAATCAATCTGAATAAAATCAAGGACTCAATCAAAGATCCTTGATTCAAACTCCCCTGGGTTTCCATAAAAGACCAAAGTCCTCCAACGCTATATAAACCTCTCTTAGCCATAGTTGTGAAGTACTCACTTCACTTAAGCTTATATTGTAATCTTATTTTATCTTTCATAAAACTTTATACACACTTGAGTGAAAAATTCAAAAGAAAAGAGAAAGAAAGATCTGAGTGTAGGTTATACAAGTAGAGATTGTGTCAAAGAAGAAGATCTGATTTGCATATCAGATAGCGATCTCACTTGTAACATTTTGTAACACCCAAGTTCTCAACAAGCTCTTAAGGAAACCCTTGTAACCCAAGGAGACTGGAAGTAGGCACCACATCGGTGTTCCAAACCAGTATAAAATATTATGTGTCGATTTACTTTTGGTCATTACTTTAATTTTATATTGTGCTACTAACTTGAAGGTGAGTCGGCTGCTCGATCCAAAAAGTCGACTAAAGGAATTTTAATCCACCCCCCCTCTTAACTTTCAAACTCAAATCTCTGAATCCATCCTACAATTGCAACCTATAACTAATCCAAATTTCTACGACTCGTCATGTAAAGTCTTAGGTCAAATTGAAGGAACTTGAAATTCTAAAACTGAACCCAACCTTCTACGATTGCCTTTCTACAACCCGTAAGACTTCCTATCATCCGTGGATTGGACTCGTTGTTCATTATTTCAACAATTTTTCTGCATTTTTCTTTTCTTTTTTTCTTTCTTACTTCTGAGGTGTTACACCTCATTGTAATCATCATCAATATCTCTTTATCCATGCTCTTTGATATCATCCTTCAGTTTATTTGATCGATCTAAAATTTGAGAACCTTATCATCCTCCGTGCCAAGGTCGAAAATTCTTAATGTTTAGTGTCAATTGTAAAGTTTGGTGCAATAACTTGAGTACTATAGGTTTCAATATCTTAAATACGTTTGTTACCTCTGAAAAGACTCATCAGATTTCTGAAAGAAAACAATACATTTTACAGAACCGTATATGATCTACTTAGAAGACAATACATTTTTTTAGAATTTCAGAGGAGCAACTTCTTAATTGATAAAACTTACAAACATATCAAGTTTAACACTTAAATTGGAAGGATTTACAAAGAAGACAAGTACTACCTAGTGTCTAGTAGACCAGTAATTTGTCAAGAAGAAATGATATTAGTAAAAGCAATAACCATGATTTTGACAAGGGGGCAATAATGGTGTGTGAGGATTATGAATGAAGAAAGAGAAATAAGGACAACTGTAAATAATAAAACTAGATTATTAATATCTTGAAATCTTTTATTTTAAATTAGAAAACTAACAAATACTATTTTATATTTTGTATATATAATATTGAGATATTAATTAATTATTAACTAGTTGGAACACATGTTTGTTTGACCAAATTAAAACAAGAAGTTTTTGTCTTTTGCGTCGTTCTCAAATGACACACTCTATTGAACTTGTACGAGCTTTTGTATGTGAACTGACATTTGTGCATCTGATTTTTTTTACTTATCTTTTATGGTACTATCTCTTTACGTTGGGGAGGGGATGGTAGATTGTAGGCAGACATGAACTTTGTTGAATATGTTATATGAGTTGAACTTTAAGTGTTAGGTATTAGGCTTGGCAGATAGATTTTTATGCGCAAAAGCAGTCGTCCATAGAAATTGTATAGCTTTCAATCCAGTTGTTAATTCACTTCATTGATTAGTTATTTCCTTCTATGCAAATTCTTTATTCATATCATCTATGGTAGTAGACACTACCTTTATTCAAAAATTTCATTTGTACAAGATGCTAACATGAAGGGAGCAATGCCATTTTGTGACTAGGTATCATCGGGTCTCATATTCCTCTAATAAATATGACCATATAACGGAAATATTCTAATGGAAGAAAAATAGTACCACCTTCGATGAACCTATTAGCACATTTGATTCTGAAGGTACGTGTCATAATTCACATAATTGTTAAGTGATTCTCTCAATTTACTTGCTGAACAAGTGTCTTCATATGTGGAACAGACTTGTGTTTCTTTGTCATTGCCAAATAAACAGGAAAAGAATTTCTCTTCATTAAGTTTGCGAAAATTTTTCTTTCGATAATAAATCAATTCTTCTGCTGAAAGATGTTTATAAAGCAAACAATGGCTGGAGAATTGAGACTACACCAACCTTTCTCTGAAATAGAGAAATAAGAAAAGTTTATACAAAAGTGCAAGGAACTCCTTATATGGTTCTGGAAAAACTATAATTTGGAGTCCATTGAAACATGTGAATAAAAGATGGTCATTACCAAGCAGTTCATCCCTAAGTAAAGATTGGTAGAACGAATTTGTTAATTCCATCTTACATCTTTCCCGCAGTTTGTCTTATAGTCTTTGTTGTTATGGCATTCTTTAATGAAGTTCAGCCATGCTGGATCTTAACATGAAATCTTTATATGAAGCTTTTATGCTAAGTAACAATTATCATCTAATAACACTTCAGTACCACATGTTTGAAGAATGTAAGCTAAGAGCATCTTAATAGAAGTGACTTGAAATATACTTCATTAACAATTTGATTTTCCGACAAAAAAATGGTATTGTATATGGTTGCGATATGCACTAAGGCGTTTTAACAATTTGATTTCCCATATTAAAATGAAGTTCATTCTTAATTTTGTATCTATATGAGTTTTAACAGATCATGATTTTGCATCTGTATGAGTTTAAGAACAATGGAGCGTTAACTTTGTTTCGGGCTGAAAATGATGAATTTTTTCTCTTTTTTCAAACAAGTTTTCTGAAACCTTAGAAATGGTAACAGAGTAGGAGATTTTCATAAAATGACAATGCAAATCTGGACTAATGTTAGATACTTGCTTGTATAGCGTTCATTTTTCTTCTCCAATAAATAGATCATGAGATAATAAAGATACTTTGAATAAAGAAAATCTTTCAATTGGCTGCAACCATGAAGGAGTTATATGGGCAACCCCTGCATTACCTGACCAATGCCTAGATGGCGAAGTTGATCAAATAAGGCTTGCTACTGATAATGAAAATGTTCCATTAGATACCATTTGGTGAGCAGGTATCATCGGGTGACTCATCTTCCTCTATACATATGACCATATGACGGAAATATTCAAATGGATGAAAAATAGTATCACCATTCTTTTGCCTTTGGGGAGGAGACACATGTTCAGAGTCCCATAAACTAAATAGTCTATTTCTTAATTGGCAAAACTTCTCAAGCTAAACTTTTAAATACAAAAGCTATTTTAGATCTCTTTTTTTCTCATTTGAGCTTTTTATAGTTTCCCCAAAAATTAGTCTGACGACATTAGTAAAGTTCGCCAGCTTGTTTGGCAGATCATCCTTTTCTCTTTAGCTTTCCCTTCCTTGGCTTCAATCTTGAGGTATTTTAACATCAGTTGGTGAAATCGACCGAGTCAGTCTTTCACATTCAGTGAATCAATGATCACCACCACTTTTGCCTATTCAACATTCATATTAACTCAAAAGTTAGTTACCTTTGGTGATGTAACTTCTCGCTCGTCCAATGCCTTTGGCGAATTATCATTTCCACATTGGTTTGCCGCCCTGCATTAAATATTTTGCATTTTGAACATTGTCGCTTTAGGTGAGATACGCCCAATGCGCTCCACCCTTTTGGTTAGGCGATCCCAAGATGGAAGTTTACACTCTTTTCAATGTTTTTGCCGCTTTTTCATAATGTCATCATTACCTTCTCCTTTAGCCTTAGTAGCTACAAAGTATCAAAATATTATCAATATAGAAAATTAATAGAAATTGAGAACACTAATTGTTGAACTAAAAGACCTAAAATGAGTGAAAATCTACCACTCATCACATGCATTATGAATTGAAGAATTTATGCATCAAGGATGCTTTTAGATAAAATATGAAGCATGTTTTATAAAATATAGTGCTTCCGGTAGAAGTAATTGTCATTATAAATATGATCATAATTTAGATGCTTTAGATAAGTGTCTCTTATGAATATTACATGAAATTGTGATTTCTAAAGGAGCTATTCTATGACATGAAATTTGAAAATGATTTCGGATTACTATATTCATAGCATTTGAAGGATTATAAATATGATATGATTATGCATGTTTTCCATGAGATTTTACGTAGCACTCATTGGAGTTTTCAATGGAGGCTAACCTATTGTTAGAGGTGGAGTTATTTAGTAGAAATCCATTTTCCCCATAACTATGTGCCCCGTAGAACTTGTCTCAGATAGATAAGCTCATGATTATGGTCCTTACCTTGGGAACTATGATACTCTTTTCTCAATGTAGGATCAGTGTACTGTTTATGCCAATTAACAATTCCCACAAAAATTTATTATTTTAAGAAAAGAACATGATTTACTTATGATATGATAATCATAATATTGCATTGATGTCACGCCCCGAGCCTACACCCTGGGCGGGACCGGCACCCGGAGACCATTTCTGGCCCCAAGCGAACCCTTGGCCTGGCTTTCTTAGCTCAGCGGAAACCTAACTCAACAGAATAGCTTAATGCAATGCAAGTTTATAAAACAACTTAACTTATAAGGTATTGCCATAAAGGCAACTCGAATCTCAAAATAGAATATTTACATATATATATAAACATAGATGAGAGACTCAAAACTAACTGACTGACTGTCTGTCTGTGAAGCCTCTAAAATACTGAGATGGATGTTGGGACAGACCCCGCAACATCCTAATAAAACAAAAAAACTAAGAACACAAAATAATTGAGTCCTCCGGAATACAAAGAGGCTCACCACTGACTCTGGAGTGCTCAACTGGATCAACGACGTGCAGGATGCT
>JAJOOS010012293.1:0-28184 GCA_029582725.1 Solanum chiquidenum
CGGTAGTTTGTCTTGGCCCCCGCTAAGTACTCATGTTTAGAGGTGGTGTTGGACAAGTTGTGTATTATGCTTGAGCTTGACTCATCTATGGTATTTATGTATCATTTCTTTTTTTTTCTCTTGCTCCCTTAGTCCCGATTTCCCCCCCTTGATTATGCTTATTGCTCATGGTCATTTAATTGCTTCTGTGACCAAGGATGTGTAATGATACGCTATGAGGCTTGTTTGGGGTTCCTTCGGGTTCCCCATTCGCCGGTCACGTCTAGGCCCTAGGCTTGGGTCGTGACACTGAGTTGAGGTGTCATGTCGATAAAAAGGTTGATTTCGTAGTGATAGCCAAGTCTAACCGAGCGTAATGGTAGTAAGGGTTCGTAATGGATTGCAACGATATAATAAGATTGTTGGTTAAGTGAATTTTGTATAGTATTTATGACTTGCGAGTATCTAAGGTTGTGGTTTTCTAATATTTGGTGAGTAACGTGGTTGTATGGGAAGTTTTAAGAGATAGTGGGGCACCACTCGAATAGAACTTAAAAGAGCTAGAGCCATAATGAAGAAAAATAGTGGGATGTAGTACAACGTTTAGAGAGAAGCGAGAGCAAGTATATTTTGGTTGATTGCAAAGGCTAAAGAGGTATCTTCAGAGGGGTAGATAATTGGGTTCAGAGACGCGTGATTTCATTCGTTTTGATGTGTCTATGGTAATAGTGTTATGGGTCCGTCAGATTGGTTAAAAACTATTGGAAAATATGTGAAAAAGGAAGGTACAAACATTAGCTCGAGTGTGATGATAAGTGCTTTGTTTTGTTTTGAGTTTAGTAATGAGTGCGATTGAATTGTTAGCGAACGATATTGTAAGAGCGAACGATATTGTAAGATCGATGGAGATGCGATCAATGATAAGCGAAGATCCATGAATTAATAAAAATCTTCAAGGTATAAGCTAATGTTGATAGATAAGGGGATTGTGTTATACGGTTGAATTTACAATTCAGATTTTTCATTGTAAGTCTACATTCGTGGTGATATATTTTGTCAAGGTATGAATTTATAAGGTGAGAAATGATCAATTGTATCAGGTATTGAACCTTTGAAAGGATTTACACTTGGTCTGAGTCATAAAGTTCATTACTTTTGATTGTTAAAGTATCTAAGAAAGGTTTTCATTTAAAAGAGTTGGTTTAGAGTAAGGTAAATGGTCGGAGTGTTCATGACGGTTGTTAGTATTGAGAGTGTGGACTTCAGTGGAATGATATGAGGAGTATGTGGAGTCAACGGAATGGAAATTACTGGTATCGACTCTTCAGAGGAAAACCTTTGGTGTTATTCAATACTTATTCCGTAAATTCTTATGTGACCATCTATTTCATTTTGTACATGATTGTGAGTATGATTCCCTAGCTATGCTCACGTGTGTTTTCACTTTTGTGGGTGGATCCCTAGTGGTGGATCAGGTGTACTGATCCTGCGATATTCTCTTGGTTGAGTGGGATGATTGGGAAGATTTGGTTATTTTAGAGGACATATTTGGTGTCGTCTTGGAGTTGTTAAAGTATTTCAGTGGTTCTACATGTACCACTTGCTTATGAGAATTTATAAAAGAGCTACCATGTGTATTTATGGTTGTCCGACAATCTTAATATTCATCTTGTCGTCGAGGTCATGTATTGAATGTGTGTGGTTGAATGTGGGGATCATTAGGTCCAATTCTATTGTTCTTAAGGGTAATCTACAATCATAATTGCTAAATCTAGCATTCGATAGTGTGGTTAGAGGGTTTGTATGCTTGGACATATCCCTCGATGAGTATTTGATGTCTAAAGATCAAATTTTTATAACTTAATTTCATGGAAATTTATGTTGTGAGATGGAGATGTTGATAAGGACTATGATTGTTTGGGTATTATGAGTGTGTGTTGGTTGGTTCAGGTCCACTTCTAATTGTAGAGAGCATTGATTTAGAATTTTATCATGGTTATGTGAGAAAGGATTCGTCCTGATGTTTGTGTCAAAGTCCTTGATAAAATGTTGCAGACATGTATACGATCAACTTTGGTGGTTATTGGGAACAACATTGTTGTTAGTTAAGTGTACATACAACAATAATAATCACTCGAGTATTGTGATGACTTCATTTAGGCATTGTATGGGAGGATGTGTAGAAATTCAATTGGTTGGTTTGAGGTTGGAGATGTGAAACCCTTAGGGGGTAATGAGATTCGGTAAGAAGGGCATGCGAGACAAATATCCCCAGCTATTCGACGATTTAGATACTATTCTACTCATGTTTTAGCCCTTTACTCCTAGTTTGTCACTCGGGAACGAGTGATGGGTAAATTGGTATTTATTGTAACGACCTGATTTCGTCGTTATGGAAAAGACAACGGGGAAAAATTTTGAGCAGGAAAAAATTTTGGTAGTAACTTGAGAATTCCTAGCCTAGTCCAGATTTGGACGAAATCGGAGTCAGTGAGGTCTAGGGATATCTGGTAATGAATTATAGATCTAATTAGGAATTTGATTTTATGGGTAGATAACTAATATGTTAAGGAAATCGTACGACTTTACGGAATCGAATTCGGGCGAGTAGAACTCCCGAAACTGATCTTAGCATAAACAGGTATTTTCTGAGTGTCATGGAATGAAGGTATGTTGTGAAATAGAGGTTTGAAATTCTTCAATTTGCTCACTGTTTCCGTGCAAGCTGCTAAGGCGGGATTTTCCCGCTAGGGCGGGACCGTTGTAACAGGGCGAGGACCGTTGTGGCGAGACAGACACAACTTAAGTCGGAAATAAATCCAAACACATTTTATTCTGCACTTTTCAATTTTGAGAGCTAAGGAACGACCCCATGTGTTTTCTTAACAGTTTTCCACCATTTTTTAGGCTAAAGGTAAGGTTTTCACTCCCCGAATCTATTTTTTAATCCGTAGAACTTAGTTTCTTAGGTAAATATCGATGGGGGAGGGTTTTGATCTAGAATTTATGGTGGAAAAAGTTGTATTCTAGGTATGGGGATCAAGGGTTTGACCTAGGGTTGATGTTATTGATTATAATCTGGGTAATTAGGTCTTGTTTATTGATCCTCACATTATTATGATTGTTTGTAGACTAAGAACAAGCAGAAAGAATCCAAAAATGGAAGAATCAAGTTTCTTAGGAGATTCAAGCTTTCTTCGAGGTAGGTGATGGTTGTGATTCTATGTTGTATGATATATGTTTGTACTTGCTTCATTATATTGCATGTATGTATGTGAATGTTGCATTATTGATCACACTAATCATAAATGAGTATGAAAGAATAACTATATGCCATGAATCACCTCTTAATTGTATGATTGTGAGAATGTACTTTGTGATTGTGATTGTGGTATGTTGAATGGAGCGGGTGTCACGTTCCGACACACTAACTGGGATCGGATGTCACGTACCAACATAAATAATGGAACGAGTGTCACGATCTAACACACTAACTTGGAACGGGTGCCACGATCTGGTACACTAACTGTTTGGGTATGGGTTCCATGAGAGGACCAATGACTTGTTATACATATGCGTATTGTTGAGAATATGGAATTGTACATTGATCCTGAAATGATATTGATATTGTATATGTTCGGTGTATGCATGTTTATGGTGTTGTAAGGACTTGCTTATATTACACTTAGTGGGATAGCCGCGTAATCCTACCAGTACAATGTGGTTGTATACTGATACTTCACTTGCTCTTTCTTTGTTGAGTATAGGGCATCTTCAAGCGGCTACTGACAGACCTCGTTTAGAAGATCAGTGATCATCATCGAATTCAAGGGTGAGCCAGTTCTTCCGGGCTGCCCTGAGTTCTCATTTTCTTGTTTAAGTCCACTCTTTTCGGACTCAGACTATTTGTTTAAGGTGTTTGTTTAGTTTCAGGGTTGTACCCCTTGTTCTTAGACTTGTCGTTAGTAGAGTTTTGGTAAATGACTTTTAAATTCTAGGGGTTGTTCTTCCGCATTAGTTTTGCTAGTTTATTTAAACCTTTGGAGTTTATGGGAACTCTATAATTTCTGCATTTAAACCTGCTTCCGTATCTTTAAATGTGTAGTATCTTGGTTAAGGCTGCTTAGTTGGGTTGAAGTATCGGTTCTCCCACCGGAGGGTTAGTGTGGGTGCCAATCACGACGGTCTGGGTCGTGACACCTATATTTGGATTTCCAACTACACACTTCAACTTTACGGGGGTCCTATCACCCTCTTGAACTATTTAAGTTTGATATTATTACACCCTTAAAATGTAACAACCATAATTATGTTAGCTGGTGAAACTCACGCGTTTGACACGTGAAAATTTTATTAAGAACTTTTTAAATTCTTTTTTCTTTCTGATTTATTGTCTAGTTAAAGGTCACAATGCCAAAATTAATGGATGTATTTTGGATCTTCAAATTTGGAACTTGTTGACACTTGACAACATAGAAGGTTGGTAATTATTTGAAGCGAAACATGTTGAGTTTGACTAAGTTCATGGCTAAGAGTTTTTTATTTGAAGAACGCCGAAACTCCATGGAAATCGATGAGCTTCCATATGAAATTATTGGATCTATATTTGTGATTTGGGAGTAGCTTTCGTTGATGGTTGGAAGAGTTTTGTATGGCTGAAAACTGAAGCTCATTGTCTAAAATGTGAATCACCAACTTGTAACCTCCATTAAAGATAGTTCAAAAGCTTGAGTTCAAAATTCGATTTGCCACAAAAGAACTCCATTTTGAGTGGGTAATATATCAAAAGAATCGAAACATCGAGAAAAGCTTATATTTAAAATTTAGGGGCGATTTCGAGAAGACTTTGGGTAATTTTACATCAAATTTTCAGAGCAATGAGATGAAGAAGATGAAGAACGGGTGATACATTATTTTAGATTCGCAAAAATAATGACAAGTTATTATAATCAGTTGAGGAAAATCTTATAGGTCTGTTGAGTATTGAATATAGGACGAAAAAATTTCTTAGTATTCAAAGTTTATTGAAGAAAATTATTTGGGTATCCTTATTCAATCTTAAATTTGTTTTGATTTGAAAGATTTTGGGTACATAATTCTTGATTATGGAGAGAGGTGGTGAAATTGCTAATACGATTTGTGGTGTATGATTGACATAGTGATGGCGATGATCTCAAAATGGTGATGAAATTTGGTGCTTGCCATAGTGTTGTATCAAGTTGCTATGAAGAAGAAAACAAATTAAAAGAGATAAAACAATTAGAAAAAAAGGAATAATAAATAAAAATACATATATTTATAAAAAAATATTAGAAATAATATTTTAATATTTATTTTTGGTCTTCACTCTCTTTGAGAGAGTGAAATACACTCACTTTGTCAAGTAAGCATTTAGGGAGATAATAATTTCAATTTTAAAAAGTTCAAGGGGGTGATAGAATCCTTGTGGAATTGAAGTATGTAGTTGAAAATCCAAATATAGATTAGGGAGACATTTGACCATTTTCTCTTATTTTATTTTATTTTATTTTTTTGGGTAAAAGTCTTGTTATTGGTCATGTGTGGACACTAGAGCTGTGTATATTTATTCTTCTCCCAAAAAATAATTCACTTAACATTAATATTTTTAAAAGTTACTGATATTAATATATTAAAAAAAGCTTTACTCTGTAATGACTACTTGAGTAAAAAAAATTAAAATATATGAACGTATTTGATTTCCATATATTGATTAAATATAGGTCATAATGTAATAATTAAATAATCATCAATCTCTTAAACACAAAATTGAACAACATAAGTCAATAATAATTCAATCATTTTTGGTATTCCCTTATCAATAACTTTGAGAGCATTATTTTAGCTAGCTTTTATATTCATACTAGTGAACATTTTCGCGCTTCACACGATCCTAAAACCTATTTATAATTTTAGAAATGAACTTATTAAAATTTAATTGAAATAATAACATAATTTCATACATATCCTAACAAAATCAATAATATACATTAAATTTTTTCTTCTAGTTAAATAAAGTAAAGCATGAAATGAAAAGTAAAGGTAGATATAAGTAGAAATGAATTGTATTTTAATATCGTTTCTTAACTAATATTGTTTTCAAAAAAAAATTATATTCCTGTATCTAAACTCCCCCTCATTTGTTCATACCTAAATAATAAGCTCTAGTTTAGAAAATAGGTTGCTTTCTCTCGATTTTTCATTATTTCTTCTTGGTTATCTCCATTTTCTCACCCTCTCTTATTCTACTTCCTCTTTTTATTTTTCGGGACCGTTACTTCCTTCGATCCTTTCTATATTTATTTATTTTATTTCATTATTTTCTTGTTTCCCTAATTCTTGTTGTGATGTCAAAGATTGCGTTCTATTTTTTAATAATCAATTTTTTTTTTTACTTTTTCCTAGTTTAATATTATTATCACCTATTTAAAATCTAACGTCTTTAATCATTCCTCATCTTTTATAGAAACTATCTTCCCCTAATTAATTGAGTAATTATTTAATAAAAATTAAAAATTAAAATTAAATTGATATGTACTAAAATATTAAAGAGACTTGAATACAATAAGTGATAGTTAACAGCGAGTAATTGGGAAAAAATGAGTAACATATATTCACGAGAAATATTCGAAGTAGTGACTTTTTTTTATTTGTTTTTTGTTTTAATAACAAAATCAGATTTAAAAAATAGGAGAAAAGTAAAATATTGAGGGGGGGAAATGTGGTTATTAGTTATAGAGTTGTAATATCACTTTGTCTATGCCCAACTATATATAAATATATACAGATATAAATTGTAAATTTCAAGCTACCATATATTTGGATAAATTAAAAAATTGTGGTGCTAATACAATTCACGTTTTTTTTATTTGCTAAACTATTGATAGTAACTTATATTCAAATTACTCATGTAAAATACAAATACAAATTCATCTCATACTAAAATGAGATTATTCGAATTTAAAATAGCTAGTTCAACGTAATTCACTCTTTTTAATTGGAACTAAATTTTGTAACTTTAAATATGCCAAAACTAATATTTAAATAATAATATCTATAAGCATAATCAAAAATATATATTTGAAATACTCATAATAAGTAGTTTGATAAGCAGTCCACTTGAAATTTTGAATAGCTATTATAGCCGGTTAATACATTTTTCTATTCACTTTCTGCAAATGATGAAACAAACTCAACACAAAGGCAAAAGTATTCATTACCCCCCTGAACTTGAAGCTTTTTATACGGTGTACACCTAAATTAAATTTCATTTTAATTACCTCCCTGAACTTGTTTATTCCTCCGTCACGTACACCTTTTTCGTCCACCTGCTCCTATTGTGACTACACGCGCGCGACAGCTGACAAAAGTGGTGATGTGGATTTCCACCTGAATAAATAATAGCCACCTAGATAAATTAATATTGCAAAAAATAAATTTCTTAAATTTAAAATTCATTGTTTAAAAGTTATTTTTGAATAAGGGCTGATTTCGCGAAACTTCTTTTGGATTTGGGTTTTTCTAGACGTGAAGTTGGTCGATTAAATTTCAAATTTGTCTGAAATTCTTATCAAGTAAGTGTTAATCTTTGTTTCATTTACTTTTCATTTACATTTTACCCTATTTTTCGTTTAAAATATGCCAAATATTAAAGAAAAATGAAGATTTTACGTTTTTGTACTGTTGTAGCTTTGTGATGTGGCAAAAAATCACTTCCTCACGCGCCTAGTAGAGTGTGTTGTCAATTCTACGCCAGGTGGACAAAAAAGGTGTACGCGACGGAGGAATAAACAAGTTCGGGGGTAATTAAAACGAAATTTAGTTTAGATATACACCGTATAAAAAGCTTCAAGTTCAGGGGGTAATGAGTACTTTTGCCCAACAAAAAATATATTTAACAATCAAAGAAAAGAAATATAGCTTAGAAATCATAACAATAAACGTCATGCATAAGAAAATTTCGAGAAGAGACCATAGGATCACCTAGAACCGTGTATAACAACTAATAAGTAAATTACATTACTTTGATTCATATAAGAGGATTTGTTAATACAACTATCCAATAAAAATAATAATTAGAATTATCTGATGAAATATAGAATCATGAGTTTTTCGCTTAGAACATGGGGTTGTTGGAGCATTGTTCCTAAAATTATACTATAATTTTATTAGATATCCAGAATTTAAAGAGATGTGCAATAGTTAATACCTATTACTAAATAGTAATTATTGGGAAGGAGAAGGGGATTGAAATGAGTTTTCTGGGTAAAAAAAATCGTGCAACACTATGTATATTAATACAACATTTAACATATTAATAAATGTTAATTATGGGTAAGGAGAAGAGATAACTTTTTTCTGCCAGAAAAATTCGGGTACATTAACTCATATTTCAAAAGTTAATGCCTTAATGGTGAGTTATTTTTTCCTGTCAACTGAAACTTTTAGGTTTTTTCTTTAATAAAGAGATAATTAAATATAAAACCTTAATATTTTATGTATTTTAAAATGATGAAAAATCTCCAAAAAATCACAAAAAAGATAAATAAGATTTGAGGCCTTAAACAACGCTACATCATCGTTAACACTAATTCATATTTCAAAAGTTAATGCCTTAATGATGAATTTTTTTTTTCTTTCAATCGAAGCATTTATGTTTTTTCTTGGGATATGGTACAAGTACCCCTAGACTATGACCGAAATTCTAGAGACACACCTTAACTAAACAAATGTCCTATTAACCCCTCGAACCCATTTTTTTTGTAATTTTGTATACTTTTTTGGCTTACGTGGCATCCAAACATCTCCCACGTGCTTCAACTACGTGAAGTCACGGAGTGTGCCACGTAAGACAAAAGGTGTACAAACAGGGGCGGACCCACGTAGATGGTTTCGGGTACTCGAGCACCCATTGACTCCGACAATTTTTTTTTATATATATATATAGAGAGAGAAAATTATGAAAAATACGGATATAACAAATAAATAAGTACCCATTGAACGAAAGCAGTCGTGGGTGTGTTGGTTTTCGTTTGAAATATAAGGTGTGTGGAGCTATGCGGGCGAGGATTCAAATCTCGTCAGCCTCAGTCTTTTTCTGCGAATTTTGTACCCTTTTTTGACTTTTTCCTTTTCTTATATAAGGCTTCTTTTTCTCCAAATTTTGTACATGTTTTGACCTTTCCTATTCATAATAAGTTGAGGCTGTCTAACTTCCTCTTTCTTTTCTATTTTTAACTTTTCCTATGCTATTTAATTTTTTAACTTATTCTATTTTTAAAAACCTTTTCCATTGTCGTGCATAAAATGACAAAATCGTTCTTCTTCTTCTACTTGTTTCAAAGAGAAAGCAGTCAGCCCAACAACAAACTTCAAGCTTTTTTCTTTTCCAAATTAAAATATAAAAATATTTTATTAAAGTTAGATAATGAAAAAAAAAAGGTTTGGGGGATTAGGTTTGGAGATTTTCATTGCTTATGGCTAGTACTCTTAATTCTTAAAATAGATTCCACATACTTTTTTTGTTACTTGATAAATAGGTTTAGAGTATCACATATTTAGTGTTTTGTGATTAAAAATATATATTTTTGAAAACTTTTGAAATAATTTTTTTCTTACCAACTTACTTGATTCAAAAATTAAATTTTAGGATGTATACAGAATGTGCAATTGAAAATTTTGTGCTCATTTACTCATATATTAGTATATTATTGTTTGTGGTGTTGAAAGATCAAATAGATATTTTAATTGTTGTTTGGGTTGTTGACAAAAAGTTATAGATTTCAATAAATATTAATTGAATTATGTGAATTAATTATATGATACAATTGAATTTTATTTTACAGGAATTTATCTTTGTCAATTGAGATGGATAAGTATGTCACAAGATCGAAAATTGGGCATCCAAGTTCTAGCTATACTCATCCATCTACCGCTTCAATCACAGCTCCGAAAATTCAGAGGGAAACATTTATTTCAAATGTTGATGTAGAATCTCTTGAAGCTGATTCGGAAATCTGAAAGTCTATTGCAGAATATAATCCTAATATACGTGACGATATTTGGAGATATTATATTCTAAAAAAGCCTTGTCAACCTAAGGATCATAAATTCCCAAAAATAAGTTTGGAAAGGAAATGCGATAGTTTTTTCCTGATTGGTTTAAGGATCGTAAGTGGTTGGAGTATAGAATAACAAAATATGTTGCATTTTGTTTGTATTGCTACTTGTTTAAAAATGAACGTGAAAGTCGTGGAGATGCGGTTGATGTTGCTTTCACAAAGAACGGCTTAGAGCTTGGAACAAAGCTATTGAAAGATTTAGAGCTCATGTTGAAGATATAAATAGCATCCACAACAAGTGTTTCAACAACATGCTTGATTTGATTAATCAATCACAGTCAATACGCATTACATTTGATAAAAAAAATGCAAGAAAGAAAATAGTGAGTCTCGGCGTCGCTTGAGTGCTTCAGTTGATGTGACAAGATTTCTCTTGAAATTAGGATAATCATTCCATGGACAAGATCAAAGTCGATCTTCTTCAAATAGAGGTATTTTTCTTAAACTTTTGCAATGGTATGGAGATATTAATGAAGATGTTGGAAGCATTATTTTAGAAAAAGCTCCAAAAATAAAATGATGTGTTCTAAAATTATTCAAAAGGATATTGTTGATTCTTGTGCTAAGGAAACAATTAAATCTATCCTTGAAGACTTATATGGGAATTATTTTGGGATACTAGTCGATGAATCAAAGGATATATTACACAAGGAGCAAATGGCACTTGTTGTGAGATATGTTAACAAAGAAGGAGAAGTGATAGAGCGATTTGGTTGTATTATTCATGTTAGTGATACATCTGCTTGTTCATTAAAGGAGGCAATCTACTCTTTTCTTTCAGATCACTCATTAAGTACATCCCAAATACGTGGGTAAGGTTATGATGGAGCTAGCAATATGTAAGGAGATCTAAATGGTCTTAAAATTTTGATTTTGAATGAGACTCCATCGGTATATTGCATTCATTATTTTGCCCACCAATTGCAGTTAACACTAGTGGCTCTTGCAAAGAAGGATTAGAATGTAGATGACTTTTCTTGCTTAGTTACTAATGTGTTAAATATTGTTGGAGCATCTTTTAAGCACATGGGATTTACTTCGAAAACACCAAGCTAAAAAGTTAGAGGAGTTACTCATATCAGGTGAACTGCATACTGGGCGAGGATTAAATCAAGAACGTGAGCTTCAGCGGCCGGGTGATACCCGTTAGGGTTCTCATTATAGAACATTAGATAATCTTATTGTTCTATTTCCATCAGTTATTCATGTGCTTGAATTTACTGGATGTGAGTGTCCAAACTATACTGACAAACTTGTTGCTAAAACTCTTGTGGATACGATTAAAAAACTGATTTTGCCTTTATGTTGCACTTGATGTGAAAAGTTCTTATGATGACAAATGAATTGAGCTCCTCATTACGAAGGATGGATCAAGATATTGTCAATGCTATGGGATTTCTTGCTCTTACAAAGCAAAGATTACAAAATATGAGGGATAATGAATTCGAATCATTAATGGATGATGTCTCTTCTTTTTGTGATAAACATGATATCGTCATTTCGGAGATGGATGCTAGCTACTTTCGTGGGAAGTCAAAGAGTAAAGCTCTTGATGTTACATATTCTCATCATTTGCGCATTGAATTTTTTTATGTTGTTATTGATTTGCATCTTCAAGAGCTTAATAATCATTTTGATGTTGTGAGTACTGACTTAGTTCTCGGTATGGCTAGTTTGAATCCAGTTAATTCATTTGGTAGTTTTTATAAGGGCATGATAATGAGGTTGGCTGAATATTATATGAATGAGTTTGACAGCAACAAGCTTCGGGATCTTAGTTATCAGCTTGATAGCTTAATAATTTATGTTCGTAGTTTTGACAAGAGGTTCTTCAACTTGAAGGGAATTAGTGATCTTTCTAAAGTATTGGTTAAGTCAGATCTCCATGAAACTTGGCCACTTGTTTATTTCCTTATCAAGTTGACTCTCATTCTTCCCGTTGCTACTGCTTCTGTGTAACGAGCTTTCTCATCCATGAAGTATATTAAAAATGAACTTCGTAATAGTATTGGTGATGCCTTTTTGAATGGTTGTTTAATTTGCTATGTAGAGAGTAAGATATTCGCAAATGTTAGCAATGATGCTATTATCTATCGTTTTCAACATATGAAAAGTCGTCGAGCAAAATAATGACTTTAAGACTAGAAGTCTCTTTTTGTAATGATAATATTACTAGTAGGTCATTGTGACTTGTAATTAGATATTGTTTTTTATGACGATAATATTAATCGTTGTTTTATTCTTTTTACTTTGTTTATTAAAGAGTTTTAGTTAGTATACGTTTACACAATGTAATTGCTAACAATTTTATGTTAAAGGAAGTTAGCACCCACAACCTTTAAATCCTGGATCCGCCACTGCGTACAAAATTACAAAATAATGTGTTCAAGGGGTAATAGGACCTGAGTTTAGTTAAGGTGTGTCTCTAGGATTTCGGTCATAGTCTAGGGGATACTAGTGCCTTATCCCATTATTATTTATCAAAGGTGGTCGATGCAGTCTTCTTCTTTTTTGAGCCTGTTTGGATTGGCTTAAAAGTTGGTCAAACCTACTTTGAAGTAATTTTTAGCTTTTTGGAGCGTTTGACAAAATTATAAATAACTTAAAATAAGTTTAAAATAACTTTAAAAAGTTAAAAGTAGATACTCCCCTATTTTATCATTTTTTAACTTAAAAGTTACTAAAGTTTGACTTTTTAAAAACAGTAAAATCTCACTAAATTAATACTCGGTAATTAATAATCTCTCTAAGATAATATTTTCATCTGGTCCCGACTTGGGCCAATGGAAAAAATTACTTATTTCGATAAGATAATATATTTTTAAAAGACTCCTATATAAATATATAGTTCCATTAATATTATAAATTAATAATTCTTTAAAATTACAAATATATTTATGACAATTTAATGAAATATGATTCTGTTGCTTTTGTATTTCGTTAAAATTTAAATCTAGATGAACCTCATCTCTAACTTTTCTTATTGCATCTTAAAGTTTCAGTGTTGTCTTTTCGAACTGCACCATAAAATTGTAAAGATTTCAAGACCTGATAAGTGTTGTCTTACGCGTAACTGGTTCCAAATGTATTGTATCATCTAGAACTTCATCATCAACATTGTTTATTTCAGATTATATATAATATTTCTTCTAAACTCGGGACCTTTACACATGAATCTCAAAACATTCTTTTAATTAATAAATATCAATTTATTGATTAAATAATACCTGATATACCATAAGTTTTACGATAATTTTGATGCATTATACTTGAAGTTTGTGTGAGTCTTGGGTATTTTGTTATTATATATGATGGTACTTTGATGTAACTTTTGCAAGAAATAGGTTTGGAGCAGTTGAGTGAGAAAAGAGCTGAAGTAGCAGAAGTGGCAGTTGACAGAGCCCAACCACGGGAAGTCGTTCAGTCGATGAGTCGTAGGTAAAGAGATGTGGATCGTGAGTTCAAGGAAGTCTGACCAAGTGTGGAACCACGGAGGCAAACGATGCCTCGTAGTATGAACGATGGACCGTAGGTCAACTGTCGTCGTTTGATTCAAAAAGCTGAGTTCCAATACTTGAATCACGAAGGAACAGGACAGACTGTAAATTGACCTACAGAATGTAAGTGATGACCGTCGATTTGAAGACCAAGAATTTTTGCCAACTGCTGAACTATGGAGGAGAACCACAGACCATTGGCTGATCCACGGTCCGTCGTTTGCTGCTATCGATCGAAACCGCCCCAAATCGGAATTTCCTATGTTTTTTTTCCTAATTGGTTTAGGACTTAGTGTCTATAAATATAAGTTGTATTTTTCATTTTTTTGGTTGTTAGACACTTTGGGATTCTTTGTTTTTACTTTGAGGATTATTTTGCAAACATCTTTGACAATTAATTCTCAAAGCTTGGTTTATGATATTTGGGTTTGATTTTCAATTAGGGATTACAATATTCAACAATTTCAATTGTAAGTTCATGATTTACTTTGTTAACCCTAACATGAATTGTGAATTCTCAAGCATGAGTAGCTAAATCCACAACTAGGATTGTGGAAACCATAAATAATTAACAATGTATGACTAATAATTAAGTAATTCTAGGATAGTGTGGTACCGGATGGGATCATGTGGTACCTTGAGATTTAAGCCTCTTCCAGCCATTCTTCTCAAAGTTCTTCTCAATTCTGAATCGTAGGGAGTTAAGGGATTGCCTTAACTCTGTGTACTTAGCATACACTAGAGGTTAGACATGTAGAGAACAAAAATAAAACATAAAATCAGGAAATAATTGACTAAAGTTCAATAACGAAGTTAGTCTAATCTAAAAGTCGTATTCGCCGGCAGTGGCGCCAAAATTTGATACACCCAAATTACACCTCCCAAAAGAAGTATAGCGGTCGTTGTCAAATAAAAGACCTAACTTTTAGGTTAGAGTTGATCCCTCGAAGAATATGGTTCAGACTTAGGCTAACTTACTATTATTTACGTTTAGTCAGATTATTTCCAAAAAATGTAACAAAGGAGGGGGGGTGTAAATAAAATACCATTTTGTTGATTTGTATCAACAAGTAACAAGTAAATAGGATTCGCAGTTTGAGATACCAATATGAGATGAAAACTAGTGTATAAGTGTTCCCCCACAAGCTCTTAACGCAGTATTCCTAATAATAGTAACTTTATCCTAGTTTTAGCATGCAAGGAGGGAAGAAAAGACACTAAAATACTCAAATGTACCACACCTGACCCTGAGCCTACGTTACAAGCTAAGAAAGCCCTATAGTGATCCTCGTTAACTAGTCTGGAAAGTCAATGCAGTGAAAATAAGGGCAAGTGTATGGTATTGAGCACTAACTATATTTGAATTCACTTCTGAGCGTGAGCGTTGACTGAATCCTTAAGTTAAAAATAAGATTTTTTGTGAGAAAAAAGATTTCTTTGTGGTAAGGGCACTAGTTACATTGTTGGAAAGTTGGTATCTTGGTGATTGTTGATTGTGTATGTGATGATATATGTTGGTCTGTCTATGTCATGTTTTGATCCACATGAGTTAGCTTATTGAGTCTAAATGAGAAGATTTGCAGTGCGTGAAAGAGTTGATAGAGAAAGTCATGTGATTGCTTGAGTTTGTGTGTTTGCTTCTGCATGAGTGTCATTTAGAGTTTAGTGTGTTGCTTGAGGACAAACAACAATTTTAAGTTGAGGGTGTTGATATACCATGAGTTTACCGTATTTTTGATGCATTATGCTTGAAGTTTGTGTGAGTCTTGGGCATTTTGTTATTAGATATGATGGTACTTTGATGTAATTTTTGCAGGAAATAGGTTTGGAGCAGTTGAGTTAGAAAAGAGCTGAAGTAGCAGAAGTGGCAGTTGATGGAGCCCAACCACAGGCCATCGTTCAGTAAATGAGACGTAGGTAGAAAGGCGTGGATCATGAGTTCAAGGAAGTCTGATCAAGTGTGGAACCACGGAGGCCAACGACGCCCCGTAGTATGAACGACTGACCGTAGGTGAACTGTCGTTTGATTTAGAAATTTGAGTTCCAGTACTTGAACCACAGAGGAACAAGACTGACTGTAAACTGACCTACGGACCGTAGGTGATGACCGTTGATTTGAATACCAAGAATTTTTGCCAACTGCTGAACCACGGACCATTGGCTGATCCACGGTCCGTCGTTTGCTGTCGTCAATTGAAATTGCCCCAAATCGGAATTTCCTATATTTTCTTTTCCTAATTGTTTTAGGACTTAGTGTCTATAAATATAAGTTGTATTTTTGTTTTTGGGTTGTTAGACACTTTGGGATGCTTTGTTTTTACTTTGAGGATTATTTTGCAAACATCTTTGACAATTACTTCTCAAAACTTGGTTTATGATATTTGGGTTTGATTTTCAATTGAAGATTACGGTATTCAACTATTCCAATTGTAAGTTCATGATTTACTTTGTTAACCCTAACATGAATTTTGAATTCTCAAGCATCCTAAATCCACAACTAGGGTTTTGGCAACCATGAGCAATTAATAATGTATGACTAATAATTAAGTAATTCCAGAATAGTGTTTATGCATGTATTGTTAATCCTTTCGTTTTGAATATTTTTTTATGGTGAACAATGTTAGAACTCGCCTCGTTCCTACTTGCTGGACCAAGAAAGTAATGAATAAGAAAAGAATTAAACAACGGAGATTTAGACGTGTTTAGCTGCTATCTAATAGTCTGACCCTAATAATGTGAAGGCTAATCCGGGGTTAAGGGTAAGGGTTAGTAAAGCCTACACCCGTAGACAGACCAAGTTGTGGATGAAATTCCCTATTTTGAGGACAAATCAGTTAGGGATACCTAACTTACCAAACTTGCATGCTAACACTAGGATAGAGTTACTATTATTAGGAATATTGCGTTAAGAGCTTGTGGGGACCACGTATGCCCTAGTTTTCATTTCATATTGATATATCAAACTGCGAATCATGTTTACTTGTTACTTATTGATACAAATCAACAAACTGCTATTTTGTTTACAAACCCTCTCCCCTCTTTTGTTACTTTTTTTTGGAAATAATCTGACTAAACGTAGATAATAGTAAGTTAGCCTAAGTCTGAACCATATTCCTCGAGGAACCGACCCTAACCTAAAAGTGAGGTTCTTTATTTAACAATGATTGCTTATACTTTTTTTGGGAGGTGTAATTTGGGCGTATCAATACCTCTACAAAATAATCATATTTCATGGTCCCAACTATATTAATTTAGTGAGGTTTTACTGTACTTTTAAAAACTATTTTTAGGGGAATAAGGCACAAGTACCCCCCTAGACTATGACCGAAATTTCAGAGACACACCTTAACTAAACTAAGGTCCTATTATCCCCCTGAACTTACTTTTCTTTGTAATTTTGTACACCTTTGTTTTACGTGGCACACTCCGTGACTCCATGCAATTGAGGAGCATGAGAGATATTTGGATGCCACGTAAGTCAAAAAGGTGTACAAAATTACCAAAAAAATGGGTTCGGAGGTAATAGGACCTTAGTTTAGTTAAGGTGTGTCTCTGAGATTTCAGTCATAGTCTAGGGGTACTTGTACCTTTTTCCTTTTTTCTTTAATGAAGAGATGATTAAATATAAAACCTTAATATTTTATGTATTTTAAAATAATGAAAAATCGCCAAAAAACCACAAAAAAGATAGACAGGATTTGAGGCTTTAGAGAGCGCCACATCATGGTTTTTATTTTCAAATTTATATATATACTAAGAAACATATCCGCGCTTCGCGCGGTAAGTTAATCAATTTAGAAAATATTTCTAAAGTACAAATTTTGTCAAACAAATATGATAAAACTTTTCATGCTATGCATAAAAAAAAAGTTAAAAATATTCATGAAATCTTTCTTATATAACTTTGTTATTAAAATTAGAGTTAGATGAATGATATTATTTTTATTATTATATCTTCTTCAAAAAATGAAAATATATAAAAAAAATATTATATTTTTAAATACATATTTGTGTATGTGATTCTAATAGTAGTAGGTTTGTTTCTGTCATCAGATATATGACATTTGTTTTCCAAAAATTTCCTTCATGAAGAATAAAACAATAAAAAATAAATGAAGCTAAACATATAAAGGGAAAAAAGAAATATAAGTACCCACTACAATGGAATCGCTCCTCTTCAATTAGACGGTTAAAACTTAAAAGGTATTTACTACAACTTCTTTTGATTATAAGATTAAAATTTTGAAATAATATTTTTTCTTTATTTAATTATAAGTATTTAAAACTTCTTTCTTAGTTATTATCCTATGACCAAAATTAAGTCAACTAATAGTGTCTTTCTCTAAGCTTATATATGAAAAGTATTATAAATTATAATTTTACTCATGTATTTATCAATATGAGTAAGAAGATAACTATTAACTAAATTTTGATCGAAATTTATAACATTTGACTCTTAAGAAAGAACGAATTAAAAAGAGAGAAAAAGATTTTAAAATGTGAGAAATTAGATAATAGGAATATGATATGACCTCGTTACAAATATATTCAAGATATACTATGGATTAATGGATGAAATCTTAATGTATTATGCATACAAATTTAATTATTTTCTCAAATTAGTTCGAAAACTTTGCATATCACCTATTTTATGATTAATTAAGTTCATAGCTTAGATTTTTTAAAATTTGCAATTACAAATTCTCTAATTTTTAAATTTAAAAGTAGATATTCTAACATTAAATTTTTTTTGTTCATATAACCCATATCTTATGTAAAAAATAATAATATAAATTACAAAGTAAAAGGAAAAAAAAATTAAATCTAACTTTGTAAAATATTCAATATGAAATATGTATCCTCTACTAATTTATAATCCGTAAAATTTAAAAGGGTTAAAAATGTATTGATGAAGACCAATGTCACGGAACTTTATAAGCCTCAACTTGTTTAGTAAGAAAACTTTTTAGCCAAAAGTAATGTACCCCTTCTCTAATTGCTTTCAAAATTTTCTTGTCTGCTTCCTCTTAACTTTTCTCAAAATCATATTTTTAAAATCCTCATACAATTTCAATATTTATATGAATTGGAACAATATAATTAATTCAAATAATAGAAGAAAAATCTTAGACATTCTTAGTATAATTTGTAAAAATACGCATTTCTCAATGAAACAAATTTCTATTATATTTATGAAGAATGAACAGTTAGATCATTTCAATGATGAAAATTTTAAAATAAATAAAATAATGATAATTCACAAGGAGAATATAATTTGTTGGAACTTGAAAGCCATATATTAACAAATAATTGATGCATATACTAGATCAAAAAATAATAAAAATTCGCATGTTCTTTCCTCATTAGGAATCAAATCATTAATCCAAATTCATTGAGATAATCTTTTTTGGCTTGTACTTCAAGAGGACCAGTGGCAAGTCCAATCAACTTTAAAATCTCTTGTTTTTTTCTTCACATGTGTGTCTCGCGAGGCAAGGACCTAGTTATCCTTCAATCGTTATTCCTTTGTTTCAAAAGTGTTAGGATCGAAAATAATTAGGTGTAATACAAAAGCTAGCAAAGCAAACCTCAAAAGACCACGAGTAAGAAGACAGACAAGAAATATACTAAAAGACACAGAGATTTAATGTGGTTCGGTCAATCAACCTACATCCACAAAGGAGATGAGTAATCCACTATAAATATGAGAGTACAAAATATAGAGAGAAATAACCCCAACCAATTCACTCGGAATACATGAGAGGTTCACACAAGTGATAACGTACCAAACTTGTCTCCCACAAATTCTCCCCCTAACCAAAACTCTGAAATCCCTAGAACTACATTGTGAATGATGATTAAGTTAGAAGGAACACGCCTCTATTTGTAGAGTCTTAAACATTTTCCCACAAGAAAAAGGACTAGCCACTCCTAAACCTTTTCCTAAAAGGAAAACCTATTTATGGTAAGAAACTCAGGGCAATTAATACCTAACAAATCTCCGCCTTGACCTGAATTTCTGACAAAATAAATTTTTCCACCTTCTTCACATAATCTTCAATAGGTTGCATCTCTTCTCCATAATCCTCTCCATCAAATCTACGTCTCGACACAGAGAACCTCTCTAAAATAATTTCACCAACAAAATTTTTCATTACTGTCATTAAGGTTGCGGCAAGAACTACACCCGCCAAGATGAACACCCATCTCTAACCTGGCTCCATCATTGAACTATGGCTCTGATACCACTTGTTAGGACCGAAAATAAATTAGGTGTAATACGGAAGCTAGCAAAATAAATCTTGAAAGACCATCAGTAAGAAGACAAATGAGAAATTTACCAAAAGACACAAAGATTTAATGTGATTCGGTCAATCGACCTACGTCCACAAAGGAGATGAGAAATCTACTATAAATATGAGAGTACAAAATATAGAGAGAAATAACCTTAACCAATTCACTCGGAATACATGATGGGAGGTTCACACAAGTGATAATGTATCAAGCTTGTGTCCCACAAATTCTTTCCCTAACCAAAACTCTCAAAATCTTAGGACTACATCGTGAATGCTGTAAAGTGGATTATGAGATATCTTTGTGGCACTTCTAGTTTGAGTTTGTGTTTTGGTACATGGAAGCCTATTCTTTGTGGTTACACTGATTCAGACATGGCTGGTGATGTTGATACTCGTAAGTCTATTTCAGGCTACTTGATTACTTTTGCAGGGGTAGTTGTGTCTTGGCAATCTAGGTTGCAAAAATATGTTTCTTTATCTAATACAGAGGCTGAGCTTATTGTTGTTGCTGAAGCTTGCAAAGAGTTGATCTGGATGAAGAGATTTTTAGGGGAACTTGGTTGTGCTCAAGAGAGGTATGTGCTTTATTGCGACAGTCAAAGTGCTATTCATCTTGGAAAGAATTCTACATTTCATGGTCTGTCTAAACACATTGATGTAAGGTATCATTGGATTCGAGATGTGTTGGATTTTTAGTTGCTTGAACTTGAAAAGATTCATATCAATGATAATGGTTCCGACATGATGACTAAAGCTTTGCCAAGAGGGAAGTTTGAGGATTGTTGCATGATCGACGGGATGACGGCCTCCTCTGCATAGTTGTGAGGGAGAAAATTGTTGGGTTTAGGATCTTTTTTCCCTTCCTATGTGGATAAATAAAAGTTTTATTTGGACCGGCCCACTTTAGCCCATAAGCCTAATATTATGTGGCATATATAAGAATTATTTAGGTCTTATTTTCAGAAACACAAGAGAGAAAAATCAAGAGAGAGTCATTTTAGAGATTGAGAGAAAGAGAGAAAAATCTCATTTTTGCTTTAGAAATTTTTCTGCTCAGGCAGTTTCTTTGACTAATTTTGCTCCTAGTGGTGTTGTAACTATGGAATATGCTAAGAGTGGTGTCTTGAATGAAGAGATGAGAAGAAGATCTCATGCCTCATCTTCTTCAACTTCACACTCTGATGTTTTGGTTACTGAAGATAGGGGAAGAATCAAGTTCAGAGGTCAGAATGACAGAGATAAAAGTAGAGGTAAGTCAAAGTCTACATACAAGAATGTTACATGTGACTATTACCACAAGAATGGGCATATCAAGAAATATTGGTTTAAGTACAAGAGAGATATGAGACAACAAAAGAAAGAAAGTAACAATGAAAATCATGTTGGTGTTGTCTCTAATGATGATCTTCTTGTTTCTTATGATGAAAATGTTGTCAATCTTGTTCGCGATGAGTCTAATTGGTGTGTGGATTCTGGGCTACTTCTCATGTCACGCCCAGGAAGGAATTATTTTCTGCTTATACTCCAGGTAATTTTGGGATGTTAAAAATGAGAAATAATCATGAGGTTGCAGTTCTTGGTATTAGGACTGTTTGTTTGGAAAGTAGTAATAATGGTTCCAAACTAGTTCTCAATAATATCAAGCATGCTCCATATGTTCACTTGAATTTGATTTATGTTGGATACCTTGATGATGAGAGTTATGTTAATACCCTTGGTGCTGGCCAGTGGAATCTTACTAGAGGTTCGATGGTTGTAGCCGTGGTGACAAGTTGTCTAACTTGTACGCTTTTCAAGGCTCCATTTTTTTAGGCTCAGTAAATTTGGTGGAGAATGATATTTCATCCCTGTTATAGCATAGAAGACTGAGTCATATGAGAGGAAAGAGGATGAACAATTTGGCTAAGAAGAATTTGCCTTCTGGAGTGAAACAAGCAAAGTTGAACAAGTGTGTTCATTGCTTAGCCGGTAAACAGAAAATAGTTTCTTTTCAGAGTCATCCTCCTTCAAGAAAGTTTGATTTACTGGAGTTGGTACATTCTAATTTGTGTGGTCCTTTTAAGGTAAAGTCTCATGGTGGGGCACTTTACTTTGGGACTTTTATTGATGATCATTCTCGCAAAATCTGTATATTCTCTTTGAAGTCTTAGGATCAGGTACTTGATGCGTTCAAGAATTTTTAGGCCTTGGTTGAGAGACAGACATGGAAGAAATTGAAATGCATTCGTTCTGATAATGGTGGTGAGTATATTGGTCCTTTTGATAGATATTACAGAGAGCAGGGTTTTCGGCATCAGAAAACTCATCTAAAGACTCCTCAGCTAAATGGTTTAGCAGAGAGGATGAATAGAACTCTTGTTGAGAGGGTTACATGTATGCTTTCAGATGCTAAGTTATCAGATTCCTTTTGGGCAGAAACACTTAATATTGTTGCCTATATTATCAATTTATCTCCTACTATTGCTTTGCCTTTGTGCATGTTCCTGAAAGGTCAAAGTTAGATGTTAAACTAGGCAATGTATCTTTGTTGGTTATAGTTAAGATGAATTTGGCTATTGTTTCTTTGATCCTGTTGAGAAGAAACTTGTTAGAAGCCGTGATGTTGTGTTCTTTGAAGACCAAATAATTGAAGATCTTGACAAAGATGAGAAAGTTGATTCTCAGAGTTGTGAGAGCCTAGTTGATGTTGATCCAGTTCCTTTGACTATTGCACCTGGTGAAAATCTTCAAAATGATGAAAATCAAGTTGATATTGAAGATGGTGATCATATTCAGAATGACTTGTATGTCGTTGATGCTCCAGTGCAAGACGATGTGGTTGGTCAGCAACCAACTATTATTGATGCTTCAGAGAGTTCTCTCAGAAGATCTACTAGAGAGAAAATACCTTCATCTCGTTATTCTCCCAATGAGTATGTACTCTTGACTGGCGGGGGAGAACCCGAGAGTCTTGATGAGGCCATGGAAACTGAAGAAAAAGAAACGTGGTTTGATGCTATGGAGGATGAAATAAAGTCTCTACATGATAATCATACCTTTGATTTGGTTATGTTACCTAAAGATCGAAAAGCTTTGAAAAACAGGTGGGTTTTTAGGGTGAAACATGAAGATGGTAACCCAGTTCCACGGTACAAGGCTAGATTAGTTATGAAAGGTTTTAACCAGAAAAAGAAAATTGATTTTGATGAGATATTATCTCCAGTTGTGAAGATGCCATCCATTCGTGTGGTTCTAGGCTTGGCTGCAAGTCTTGATTTAGAGGTTGAGCAAATGGATGTTAAAACTACTTTTCTCCATGGTGACTTGGATGAAGAAATTTATATGGAGCATCCCGAAGGCTTTGAAGTCAAGAAAAAAGAGAATTATGTTTACAAATTGAAGAAGAGCTTGTATGGTTTAAAACAAGCTCCCAGGCAATGGTATAGGAAGTTTGGTTCTTTTATGAGTCTGCAGGGCTTTAAGAAGACTTCTTTAGACCATTGTATTTTTGTGCAAAAATTCTCTGATAGCGACTTTATTATCGTTTTGATTTATGTTGATGACATGTTTGTTGTTGGTCATAATGCTTGCAGGATTAAAGAGTTAAAGTAAGAGTTGAATAAGTCTTTTGCTATGAAAGACTTAGGACCAGCAAGTCAGATTCTTGGCATGCAGATTGTCCGTGATAGAGATGACAAGAAGTTGTGGTTGTCACAAGAGAAGTATATTGAGAAAGTACTTCGTAGATTCAACATGGACAAAGCTAAGGTTGTCAATACACCTTTATTTGTGCACTTCAAATTGAGTACTAAACATTGTCCTTCTAGTGATGGTGAGAATGAAGATATGAACAAAGTTCTTTATGCTTCAGGTATTGATAGTTTGATGTATGCAATGGTGTGTACAAGACAAAATATTACTCATGTTGTTGGTATTGTTAGTCGTTTTCTTTCTAATCCGGGAAGAGAGCATCGGAATGTTGTAAAGTGGATTATGAGATATCTTTGTGACACTTCTAGTTTGAGTTTTATGTTTTGGTACAGGGAAGCCTATTCTTTGTGGTTACACTGATTCAGACATGGCTGGTGATATTGATACTCATAAGTCTACTTCAGGCTACTTGATTACTTTTGTAGGGGGAGCTGGGTCTTGGCAATCTAGGTTGCAAAAATGTGTTGCTTAATCTACTACAGAGGCTAAACTTATTGCTACTGTTGAAGCTTGCAAAAAGTTGATCTAGATGAAGAAATTTTTGGGGGAACTTAGTTGTGCTCAAGAGAGGTATGTGCTTTATTGCGACAGTCAAAGTGCTATTCATCTCGGAAAGAATTCTACATTTCATGGTCTGTCTAAACACATTGATGTGAGGTATCATTGGATTCGAGATGTGTTGAATTTTTAGTTGCTTGAACTTGAAAAGATTCATATCGATGATAATGGTTCCGACATGATGACTAAAGCTTTGCCGAGAGGGAAGTTTGAGGATTGTCGCATGATCGACGGGATGACGGCCTCCTCCACATAGTTGTGAGGGGGATAATTGTTGGGTTTAGGATCTTTTTCCCCTTCTTATTTGAATAAATAAAAGTCTTATTTGGACCGTCCACTTTAGCCCATAAGCTCAATATTATGTGGCATATATAAGGCTTATTTAGGTCTTATTTTCAGAAATACAAGAGAGAAAAATCAAGAGAGAGCCGTTATAGAGATTGAGAGAAAGAGAGAAAAATCTTGTTTTTGCTGCAGGAAATTTTCTACTCAGTTAGTCCGCTTCAAACAGAGTTTTCCGCTTTGTTAACCGTTGTATTGTGCTCAAATATGAACTGGGAGTTCTCAGCATCTGGGACTTCCAATTCAATGGTGGAGATCAGATTTGAATGTCTGTAGCTTCATTGTTTGGGGCGTGAACAGTAGCTCATTTTTGGGTGAAATTATCTTTTTTAATTCTCTAGTTTTGGTGCAATCTTGTTTTGTTGTTGCTCGTTGGTTGACACTTGTTTTGTGGCCAACTTTGGAGAACAATTTTATAACTCTTGGTGTTTATAGTGTTTTTTTACTCTTCACATCGAAGGGTTTTTCACGTAAATCTATGTGTCTTGTGTGATTGGTTTATTCTTGTCTTATTATTTTAGTTTGGTTGATATAGTTGTTGTCCATTCTTCGTATTGCTTGATTTAGTTTGTCTTCTCTTGATTCAAATTGAAAGAGAAAGTTTAGACTTGGGTATTAATCTGTTGTTATCATGTCAGACATTCTTGTTAGTGTCTTGTCTTTCCCAACAAAAAGGAGTCAGAATCACCTCTTTTTCGATCATGTTCATTTGATACATTTTCTACACACATAAAATTCATAATAAACTCAAAACACTCGAAATAATAATCTAACAAAACAATTATGCATAGAATATAAATCAATAAGTTATTATTTGCCAATAACGTAGTATAAATATAATTTTTTAGCCGAATATCACTCCACAATTTGACATATGTAGTTAGAGATGATCTCAAAAAGGAAGAGAGATCAAAGAGTCTAGCAACTTATTACATATATGAAATGAAAGAGGAAAGTTGTTAATGAGATAGAGAATGGATATGTACCTTTAAGCCTTGGAAGGAATTTAATTAGCTATAGAGAGAATATGCTTAGAAAAATAGTGAGAATTAACAGAATTTAAATAGCTATTAAAAATTAAATATAATCATTAATGTTGCAATTATTAAAATAATTAAACTTTTCTAATTAGTGCAAATTTGTAGATAATCAGTTATGCCAGATTAGGAAAACGTCCTATTGCTAATTTAATTTTAAATATATTGTCAAATTAAACTACCATTTATTTTGTAATAAAAGTAAATTAACGTTACTGTCATTTGTATGGAGTTAATTAATCAATTTTTAATTCCAATAATATTTAACAATAATTTAATTGGAGAAATTACGTGTTATAATTATACTAAATGCACCACTATGTCCTTAGCCGTTACATAATTTATTTTAATAGTAAAGGTAAATGTAAAAAATGCTTATAATAAGGAAAGGGAGTAACTGTTTAAAAAGTTTTTTTGAACAAAAAGTAAAAGAAAGAATTCAAAATTCTAAGAAAATAGATAAATACTAATAGAGGCCAATGAAGCATGCCACATCAACGTATTTTTTTCCAGCTTTATATATATATATATATATATATATATATATATGAGTTAAAAATTAGATTAAAATTCAGATTTATCCAATTAAAATATAAATAATCTAACTCACTAAAATATAAATTAAATAAACTGACTTTATAATTATAAACTGAAACTATCATCTCTAATCACATGACAATGACGCCAATGCTTTCCTTCATACGGATAGAGAAAATAATTAAAAATATAAATGGCAGAAAATAAGGTGCATTAGCCCAATTGACAAAATTTAAGCCATTTTAGTAACACGGTAAGATTTGAGACCCATTTAAAAAAAATAGATTTCTTATCATTTATTTAGGGTAACTTTAACCTTTTGCCAATTAATATCTCAAATTAATGATTTGCTTATTAAAAAGTTCATGGAAAAGGGTCAAAATTACCTTTCAACTATTTGAAATAGACCAAATATACTTTTCAACTATTTTTTGGCTCAAAACTGTCCCTTCCATCTTTCTATTGGATCACTTTTACTATTCCTTTTAACGAAATAAGATGACATTCAATGTGTAAACTATAAGGCCACATAGACATCCACCTAAGCACAGCCATCCCATCCATTATAATATCCAATCTTTTCTAATAACCCTATTTTCATCCTACATTTCTTAAACTAGAGACTAAAATAAATAAAAGTGTTGAATCTCTAATATCTAACATTATTGCTTAAGTTTTCTATTTTTTGACGGGAGTTATTCTCAACCAATGAGCAAGAGGATTAGCATAAAGACTGTGAAATCTAAAACTCCTGAGAATCATTTATTGTCACACAGTGTCACACCCTTTTTTCTGATAGTATTGAAAATATATTAATTTATTTTTGAGAGTCGTCACATGAAATTGAGTTTTAATGTGTATTTGGTATGTTCTAGAAAATGTTTTCTTGGAAAACAAGTTGATTTCTAACTTATTTTCTCATATTTGGTTGGTGAGTTTTCAATATTTGGTTGGTGAATGAAAAATAATTTTTATTTTCCGCTTGTGACTAAAAATACTTTTTAAAAAAATAATTTCTGATCCAAAAATCAACCCCGATAATTGATATAGGACCTGACAACCAAACTAGGACATACCCCGATGACCGTTCCAAAATTCGACCCTCAGATTTGACCCAAGACCTGACCTAGAGTTTTAAAAAAAGTTCCGACTGGTGGCGACTAGGGGTGGGGAGGTGTTTAAAATTTGAAATATTTTTAAAAAATAATTTTAATTATTTTTGGTGGGGGTGGGAGTGTAGGGGGTGGGGTTGGTGTAAAAAATGATTTTTTCTTAGATTTGAAATATTTCCCAAACATATTTTTTAAAAAATAATAATTTTGAAAGAAATGGCCCGGGGGGATGGGGGTTGGCGGGGAAGGGGTGGGTGTAGGGGGTGGCGTAAAAATGAAAAATAAATAAATTTGAAATATTATTTTTTAAAAAATAAATAAATGACAGAGATGGCCTGGGTGGGGGATGGTGGGGGCTAGGGGGAGGGTGGCAGCTGGGGGGTGGGGTATGGGTGGGATGGCATAAAAAAATGATCTTTTAAAATCTGAAATATTTTTGAAAAACAATTTTTTTTTGACAAGTGGCCCAGTAGGGGTTGGCGCACGCGGGGGGTGGGGGGTAGCGTAAAAAATGAAATCTTTTTATATTTGAAATATTACCCAAAAGCAATTTTTTCTTAAAACTTTTTTTGACGGGAATGACGGGGGGAGGGGGTGGGGGTGGCGGGAGGGGTAAGGGGTAGGAGGTGACGTTAAAATGATTTTTTTTTAAATTTGAACTATTTTTTAAAAAAACAAAAAAAATTGATGGGGATGGCCTTGGTGAGGGGTGGGGGGAGTGGGCAGGGGTAGGGGTAGGGGTGAGGGTGGCGTAAAAAATGAAAAAAGTTTAAATTTGAAATATTTTTCTGGGTGTGGATGGCATAAAAAATGATTTTTTTTAAAATCTGAAATATTTTTCAAAAATAATTTTTTCTTTTGAAAATATTTGGCAGGTGGCCAGGATGGGGGTTGGCGCGCTCGGGGGTGGGGTGTAGCGTAAAAAATAAAATCTTTTTATATTTGAAATATTACCCAAAAATATTTTTTTCTTAAAACTTTTTTTGACGGGAATGGC